>JARVJO010077807.1:0-16406 GCA_031762555.1 Cynodonichthys magdalenae | reverse complement strand
GAACTTCAACTGCATCTGAATTGTTTTGTTCAAAATTCATTGTGTTAAAATGTACAGAACCAAATATAGGAAAATGTCTCTGTCTAACTAGATACGGACCAAACTGTTCAACACTGGTTGAGATATTTTTGTGTTTGCTAAGACAGACAAACAAACAGATGCACAAACACATGATCGCCCACTCTTCAAAAACCCCTTCAGGTCCTTAGAATCCCCACGCCACTCCAGCAAATGGATTTAGTGTGTGACTTTTTCCAGATGTGCAGAGATACTTTGCGGGGTATTTGTAGGCCGTTAAACGTTTCCTGAGAGCTGCCTGGCCCGACTCCTCTTCAACGTCAGCTATCTGCTGACGCTTCTCTGCTCTGACTATTTGGAAAATGAGGCGCCGATTCTACAAAATGTCAATGCAAGACTGGAAAAAAGTCAGATTTAGTGGATTACGTAAAAACTTTAACTCAGTCTCCTTTTGCTCGAGCAAATAGTTTCCCTTTCATCTTGGATTATATTTTCCTCAACAATCAGATTTTTATTTTTTTGTTGAGGAAAAGCTGTTAACTCATTTGATATTAAAAGACTACTTCACATTTTCAGTTTTGTTCATCTCTCAACTTTCATTCTTTGTTTTTTTTGACCTACTCCCAAATTGTCCAAGACCCCCCCCCCTAAAAAAAAAAGAATGGAGGAAGAGGAAGGTTTGCCTCAACCATTCACTGGCCTGTGGGCCAAAATTATTTTCAGCTGTGAGCCAAGTGGGGGTTACATGTTTGAGGAGAAACATCAGCCAGTTTTTTTTTTTTCTTTTTCCCCATCTTCCCCCACTGATTATTTTTCTCTTGACAGAAACTAGCAAAGGAATAAAGAACAGAACACCTGCATGGAAAGGGGAAAAGGGGGAGTATAAATAATGTATCGAGTCTTAAAGTTTAACAATAACGAAAACTTGAGTCAGGCTCTTGAATTGAGCACATCTGAGGAAAAAAGGAAAGACCAGTTTCAGACAGGAGTGATGAGGGTGGAGGGACAGAGCCTGTCACAACTAAAGAGGACAGGAGATATCGTAAAGATTAATAAAACTATACTGTTGCACTGTGTAAACAGTGTCTCACTGAATTTCTTTGAGACATCAGTGTTGACTTAAGTTCTTTGTAATTTGGAGTTCTCACAAAAGTCCCAACTGAACCTGACAATTGATTGTGTACGCACATGTAGTAAAGAAGTGAAATCTGTTTTTTTAGAGTTTGGTTTCTACAGAAACTCGTTTTTTAAAACACACAAAAGGCTTTTGTCTCCCAAAAACTACTAGCGCTGATTGTTAAAAGTGAACTCCTGAGCGAGGTGGCTTCATGACAAAGCAGAGGCTGAGGGAAGCCATCTGCTGAGGCCAATAAAAACATCATGGGAAACTGTGACCCAAAGACCTCTACCTGCCCCGCCCCCCGCCCTTCAGATGGTCCTGTGAGGTGCGACGGCCTGCAGCAGAGGAAGGCGCAGGCGGTGTTGTTAGTCTGCAGGGGGGGGAATAAGTGCTGGGTGAAGTAAATTTCTTGGAAAATAACTTACAAATCATGTGTATGAAAGAAATGTGGGTATTTTATAAAATGTAAATAATCACAAAATGCTGTGATTTTAGAATTTCATATTTTTTTCACAATGAAACCCAATAAACATAGAAGTTGTTTAAACTAATAAATCGAACAATTTCTTCTGAGATAATATATTTATTTAGAATTTTGTGTCAATAAGACATCTCAAAAAAGTTGGGATAGGGCCAAAAACTGCTTTAAATGTAAGTGGTACAAATAAGAAACAGCTAGAGGAACATTTTAAATGGAAACATCAGTAAAAAGATTTAATAAAAAGAGCCTTTTGGAGAGAAAAACATGGGGTGACTTAAAATATGCCACCGCCCACAGTTCATACATCATCAAAAGATTTCAAGAAAGTCAGTATGGTTGTGATTTCTGTAACCTCAGGGAGCGCTGCGTCTAAAACAGGACTAAATCGCAGAGAACAAGCCACATGTGAACATCATCCAGAAATGCTGCCACGGTTAGTGTTAGGTCTGAGCCACAGCTCAGATAAAATGTACTGAGGTGTGATGAAAAACTTCTTTTTCAGACAAATTAATATTCTTTCTAAATCACTTCCAGACTAAAGAGTAGAGAAAGCAACCAGCCATTTATCTGCACACAGTTTAGCCTGCCTGCCTCTCTGATGGTATGGGGATGCATTAGTGCCTCCGGTGTGAACAATGTAAACTTCTAGAAAGACATCATCAAAGCAGAAAAGTAGATATAGTTTTTAAAACAACATTTGCTCTCATCCAGGAAAGGCCTTGCATATTTCAGCAGAACAAAGCTAAACCAGAGCGCCTTCGTTACAACAGCATGGCTTTACTGTAGAGAAGTCTGCGTGCTGAACTGACCTGCCTGCAGTCCAAACCTCTCACCAACAAGAAACATTTGGCACATAATGAAACTAAAATAAATCCAGCAAAAAAAGGAACAGAAACTGTTGAACAGCTACAAGAACAGGACGATGTTCCTGTATGAAAACTCCAGCAGCATGTTTGAAAACTAAGTGTTGCTCCTATCAAATTCAAAATGACTTTAATTCATCTCCCAATCCCAAAAGAGGAACAATTTAAACATTTGATATGTAGGTTATTGTCCACTGTGAATGAAATATAGGTTTATAATAAAATATTGTCCTAACTGGTTTCGAACAATGAAGCTTTGTTTTATTCAAAGTAGTATTTTTATATAATTGATCTATTTCTACCTGAAATATTTTTTTTCTCTGATATTCCAGGAATCACTTGTGGATTCAGTTTGTGCTTGATAGAATTATGACATTATTTATCAAATGATTGTTAGTTAAAACAAACATATAAACATTATAAAGGTCAGATTTTATTCGACAGAAACAACAAGAGTTGGGGTCAGAAGAAGACCCTCAGAAATAAGCTCTGCAGGACATTTTTATCAACAGATGAACAATGGGAACAAAGAATGTTGGTTTTTATAAACATGAACTCACTTGTCCCAGAGAGAGTTTTAAATGTAAAACATGCTGGTCTGAACACAACTACCCTCCACCCTACATCAGCTCACTGGAGACAAAAACAAACTTCCATTTCAGGGCTTCCTTAGAATGAAGATGATAACAATCTGCAGGTAAGTTGTGTTACCGTTTTGAAAAGTGTCTCAGTGGACCATGTTTGTACCTTCTATAATGTTATATATATAATGTTAATAAATTTAAACAGGAACTATACATTTATAACAAGAAGAATCTGAGGATCAGTGTTCCTCAGATGAGCTACAGCTGGGCCAGTGCCAAACGTCATACCCCGGATTTACCCTGCATGTGGTTCTGCTGCAGAGCACAGAGGTGCACTGAGAAGCTGTGCAGGAAATGCAAAAATGTGCAATAAATCCAGCGATAAATGTGGAAGTCAGAGCAAAATAATTCATTCCGTAGTTGAAACTACATCATTGTTTTTATTTGTGTTTCAAAACAAAATCCACAGGTTTTGTGTGTATGCGTTAGCTGCATGCTGCTATTTGACAGCATAAACATATCCATATATTTAATATAATACAGCTAGAATTTTGACAAAATCTAGCCTGTCTTTGGTGAATTATTTTGAAAATACGAATGTGCTAGTTCCTTTTCCTGTCGGAGCAGTTTTTTAATAGGTCCTATAGGGAGAAAACATCTTGAAACTATACTAATGTGGTTTTGTGTAGGCAGCCAAAATGCAACCCTTTAAACACTATGATGTCATACAGTAGCTCCACTGCTGACCCATTCTATGCATCACATGTAGCAGCTGTGGCAGAGTTCATGCTTGTGTTTGTGTCATTAAAGAGCCACGGTCAAGCCCAGACCTAGCGTTTTTGGACGGTTCTAGGTATTTTCATGTTGAAAAAGATACTTATAGAAATGATGATTTCTTCAGGAGGATATTTTCATAAATGACAACAAAAAAAGGATTATTTTAAAAAAGGTGTTTTTTAATTTAATGGTTGTTTATATAAACAGACTTTTTTATTTTTCCAAACTAAGGTTGTTCAAAGAGCTATCTACAACAGGTAAGATATTGTTTAAATATTTTTCCACAGAACACTGTTTCAAAAGAGTTGAATTATTGCCTTAATGCTTCAAATTGTGTTGAAAAATGATCTAAACATGACCAAAGCTTAATGTTTGTTGCTGCTGAGCAGGAATCAGTTTGCTCTCCCTGCGTGCAGGTGGTGCTGTCAGCGTTTGGATTGTGTGTTCGGAGTGTTTGGATGCTGTCAGCAGCGAGCTGTGGGCGGCCCGGTGTTACTGCGCTCTCGAGGTTGGGTCTTTCTGCCTCTTCCCTACAGCTGCTTCTCATAAAGATTTCATCTTCCCCTCCTTCCCCCCGTGTAGCACTGCTAGAACAGCTAACACTATTACATCATCCTCATCGCTGGCTTGTTCTCCCCTAAACTGCTTTCATTTTATTTGGTCATTTCTAAAAAAACACCTAAAAAGGACAAAGACACTGCAGTTCACAGTTATAAGTAGGTTTTGGAGCTTTTCTGAGCACAGAAAGCAACAAAAAGATATTTAACTCATTTATTATTTGGGTTTTAAATTAAACTAAAACTAAAAGCACAATAGCTAAAATTCAGGTTACATTAAAGTGGATAATTTATTCTTTTTTTATTTTATTTTTTCAGGCATGCTGAAGACCCAATCCTCAACACACTGTGGTTCAGAGGGGCTAGAAGCCAAAGTTTTGTCTGCAATCAATTTAACACACTGCTGCAGACTCAGCCAGCTCCTTCTGGAGAGGCCAACTTGGCTGTTCCTTCAATCCCATCCTCCACTTTTTTTATTTTCCCTTTTCACTCTTTCTCTTTCAGACTTAGTTATAAAGTTGTGAGAGGAGCATGTTAATAGAGGTGAAGAGTGAAGAATAAAAAGGGCTGATGGGTAATTTTTTTTGCTTTTCTGTTGCAGAAACTAAACTACACTACTAACTACACTACTCTGCAGTTTGTTTGCATGGATTTATTTTATCCAAACAATGTGAATAAGTTTGAGGTTGTAGGATCTAAAAATTCAAATAATGCATCAGGTCTGATGACACAAGCTGTGCTGCACGTGACTTTGTTCTCTTTGAAAATCTTGTCCTGCCTCCAGGAAGAAGCAGGAAAGAAAGATCTGATGCTTGAGGAAAGATTTGATGCAAATGGAAGAGGAGGAGAGGATTGTGTGTGCGCAAGTCTTCTCGTGTGTTGCTGACACACACGTGCGTTCAAAGGTTTACATACAGTACTCTCATCAGGGTCGTGGTCATAATATTTTGGGGCTTTTAATGTTTAATTTAAATCGTTCTTCAAGTTGGAATTATTAAAGCAATAATGTGATACATAAGTTGGAATTTATTGAGGATTTTTTTTCTATTTCACAACTTGCCTTAAACCTTTTCTGAATGTTTCTGAAAATTAAAAAAACTCAGTGGATTGACCAATAATCATTTTGATGAAACTGGAATTTCCATGAACAACTCTGAGTCTCTGGTCTACCATGAAATACTGGAACACCAGAGTCACTGTCCACAGTAAAGCTGGTTTTTACATCACAATAAACTGAGAGAAAAGAAGCCCCTGTTCCAAAAGGGATGCCTTCAAGTTCATCTGAAAACTGCAGCTTCCCACAAAAACAAGACAAATACCTTCAAGGTTTTATGATCAGACAACAAGATTCATCTATTTGGTTTTCACACCTGAGTACACTGTACCAACTGCTGAGCATGGTGGTGGCAGCATCATGCTATGGTTCTGGTGGTAAATTCTTCACTTCAAATCAACGGCTAGATGATTAAAATTTGTGTGACAATTGTGTGATTCTAACAGGAAGTAGTTTCAGAATGAATAGCAGTGGAACATTAAGCTTCTGGAATGGCCTACCCAAAGCTACACCAACAGAGCTATTAAAAACTTGTCGACTGCCTAAAATTCAGGTTTGGGTAAAAAAAAACAGACAATATTTAACAAACTTTGCCAATCCTGCCAAGACGAGCAAAGAGTCAAATTTCCAAACAGAAATATACCAAAGGATTGTTGATGAATATAAAAAGTCTGGGACTGAGGTACAATTTCCAGGGATGTTCAAACAGTGGGTGTGGATGGATTTATACTGTATCTGAGTTTGTATGAACAATGTTGACCATGTGTGTAAACTAAAAAATACAAAAAAACTATTAATTCAAACTTGTGTCCCCAGTTTTTGTTTGATAAAATGATGTTATGTAGCAATCCCACCTAGTAAAAAGAATGGTTTTAATAAATAGTTAGACTTCAAAAATAATTTGACATTAATGTTCCCGATGCAGCGATGTCAGCCTTACCCTGTGTGTCCCCCACTTCCCCCCTCTTGTGAGACCTCATTGAAACTGTGTTGGTCACAGAGCCAGACAGGAACTGAAGAAGCATGTCACAAGCTATTCACTTCTCCCTGCGTGCTTTTCTGCTTCTCAAGCAACTAAATTTTACACAAGTATCCATTGTTGTGTTTTTGATCCCAAACATACAGCATTGTTTGTTGTTGTTGTTTACATCTGAGACTCCTGATATCCTGAAGGTCTACAGTCTGCTCTACCACATACATGTTGGCTGAAAATATTAAACTATAGTGAGTTTGAGTTAAAGCACACACGTTCCTCTACCTCTGTGTCATCATGCAACAAGCTGACGACCTCCAGATTTCTCTTGACAAATGTGATCATAAAAAATGGAAGGTCAGGATGTCAGCAAGCAGAAGGAAAGCTCTGAACAAACTCAGCAAAATCCTTGTTAAAGTCCTGTTTGCTCACTCCCTCCACCTGTCACCATTTTACAAATGACTTCTTCAAATTTTACTTATGACCTTAAAAAACAAAACTCATTTCCTGTGGCACTTGTAGCCTCAGATCCAAATGTGACAGATTGCAGACGAGGCAAACTGCCTGCTAACAATTCACTGAAGTGTGATAAAACCTTCAAAACATACTTTTAATATGGAACATTTAACAAGTTCATGAAGCTGGCATCTAATCCATCCATAACTGGCATGAACCACAAGACCAGACTTGCCTAGCTGAAGCAATAACAGAAGAGCATCCATCCATCCACCCATCCATCCAAACATCCATCCAACCATCCATCTATCCAAACATCTATCCATCATCCATCCATCCATCCATCCATCCATCCATCTATCCAAACATCTATCCATAATCCATCCATCCATCCATCTATCCATCCAACCTTCCATCTATCCAAACATCCATCTATCCAAACATCTATCCAACATCCATCCATCCATCCAAACATCCATCCATAACTGGCATGAAACACAAGACCAGACCTGCTGCGCTGAAGCAATAACAGAAGAGCATCCATCCAAACATCCATCCATCATCCATCCAAACATCCATCCATCCATCCATCCATCCAACCAAACATTCATCCATCCATCCATCCAAACATCCATCCATCCAAACATCCATCCATCCATCCATCCAAACATCCATCCATCCAACCAAACATCCATCCATCCAAACATCCATCTATCCAAACATCCAAACATCCAACATTTCATCCATCCATCCATCATTCATCCAAACATCTATCCATCCATCCAAACATCCATCCATCCATCCATCCATCCAAACATCCATCCAAACATCCATCCATCCAACCAAACATCCATCCATCCAAACATCCATCTATCCAAACATCCATCCATCCATCCATCCATCCATCCATCCATATATCATTTCATCCATCCATCCATCATCCATCCAAACATCCATCCATCCAAACATCCATCCATCCAACCAAACATCCATCTATCCAAACATCCATCCAACCAAACATCCATCTATCCAAACATCCATCCATCCATCCATCCATTCAAACATCCATCCATCCAAACATCCATCTATCCAAACATCCATCAATCATTTCATCCATCCATCTATCCATCCATCCATCCATCCATCCAACCAAACATCCATCCATCCATCTATCCATCTATCCAAACATCCATCCATCCATCCATCCAACCATCCATCCATTCATCCAACCATCCAATTTTTGGCACATACTTGTGCATGTGTGTGTATGTGGACAAGTGTTTGCTACATCATGGAGACCATTTTCCAGAAAAACACAGCCTTGTGGGGACCCAATACTCAACACTCCTTATGGGGACCAATATGGATTTTGGGTGGGAGGTTAGGTTAAGGACCAAGGTGTGAACATTTGCATTGGATTTACTTAAATAAATTACGTCAACAGGTTCTACTCAACTGAATTGAGTAAATATAACATATTTACTTCACATTCACTTATAAATAAATGTAAAAAATGTGTTACATTTACTTAATTAAGTTGAGTAGAACCTGTTGACATAATTTGTTGAAGTAAATCTAACGCAAATGCTTTTTAGGGTCGGGGTTAGGCTACTGGAAAATGAATGGAAGTCAATGCAAAGTCCCCATGTGGATAGATGAAGCAACTTGTGTGTGTGTGTTTGTTCAGCTGTCTCAGCAAAATATTTTATCAACACTGGCTGGATATTAATGAAACTCCCTGTAAGAAATCATTGATTATACATCTACAACTTTGGGAGTAAACTCAATTCAAGATGGCTGCCACAGGTATTCAACTTTACCCAACAGAAATACAGCAATAATATAGTCAAACTGGCTGATTTTGGAATGAAGTTTGATGTGGTAGTAGCTGAGAGTCATCCCCAACACATACTCTGAGTTTTACATATTGCAATATTACATGAGATCCCAGTTGGGGACATACTGTCAGCACAGAAAGGCTGCAGCAGGGCTGTGAACCTGCAACCTTCTTTCTGCGAAGCAACAGAACTATTTAGTGCTCCTCTCTAACAAAAAAATCTAAAAAGATGAGAAAGTACAATGAGAAAGATAACTGTGACTCAGAGGCAGAGATAACAAAACTTATTTACTTCAGTCTGAGAGTTTGTCCTGTTTGTCGCTCCTGCAGAGGCGGAGCATCTGTTGTTCATGGACCTGTCGTCATATATTGACATATATTGAACAGACTTGGAACGTGTAAAAATGATCAGCAACAGTTCAGCACATGTTCAAAATTACGCTCTGGGATCTCTGTATGACAATATATGCCCTCTTATATTAATGTCATTCTAAAGTTTCAAACGACCATCGATGTGTTGTTTTTCTTTCAGAGGTAGATGCTGTGTGTCACTGTGTGACAGCTGCAGCCGTCACTGTTTGCTCCAACCAGCTGCAGATTGCAGATGGGTGCTGCAAAAGTTCAAATACATTATAATAAACTTGTATACATTAGGTTTAAGGTAGGGACACCGTAGTATGATCCCATCCAAAAGAGGCTGCTAATTGATTTGGGGTTTAGTTACTCTTTAAATAATAGTTTAAAAGTAAAGTATGTATGGTGGCAGGCGATTGCTCAATTGTTTTACAGTAATATATTTCATGAAACATGCAGGTTTAAACATCTAATCACTATCATTAGTGGGGAAAAACTGCCAGCATTAAGCTGTTTGTTCAGTTATCACAGTGATTTTAAACACTGCAGCATTTTTTACATTTGTTTCTGAGCCTTTTTTCTCTGAAGCATCCAGAGCCACAGCAGAGTGTGGACTCTACTATCCTCCGGCTCCAGATCTAATTTCTCCTGCAAACCACAACCACCGAGCTGAGCTCCTTCAAAAAGTTCTTTTCTCTTTCTCTCTCCTTCCCCCCTTCGCCCCCCGCTGTTTTATATTTAAAGGGATCCTCTTGAGACTTCCCATCAGGGCTTTTCAGTCCCATCCCTGCTCCACATGCCTGCACAGAAACATATTTTCATAATTCCTCCGCCGGTCCCCAGGGGAGCCAAACAAGACGAGAGCTTGGGAAAGTGCTTTTCCGGAGTGTAAACTCTGGAGTCAGAGATGACGCTTTCCACCTCCACACACCCCTTAACTGAGAATTGTGAGCCTGGGCCAAGTCCACCACCAGATAAACAGAAACATAAGTAAAACTGAGAGTGTTGTTGAGCTCCACTAAAAATAAAACACTGAAAAACATATTTTCTGTCAGTTTCTCTGTTGTCTTTTTTGTGTCGACTATCAGGATTTATCAGTTGAGTGATAAAGTTTTCATAGTTAGATAAAAACATGTTACATACACACCTACAGAGAGAAACCCAGTACTTTCTCTGCTCTGGCTCCTAAACAAGACAGTGTTTAGATATAATTAGAGGTAATTAAAGCTCCCGTGTCTGCTGGGTGTCTGCAGCATCTACTCATTATGCTGCCGGGTTTGGCTCATCCTCCAGACATGATGTTGCTTTATTTGAACCATAAAGTGACAGGTAAACAACATTCTTCTTATTCTCTGTCACAACCGCAAGAGAGGGGACGAGCAGAGAAATGGGACAAAACGGAGGAGAGATAAGAGACGATACCCCCCCACAGGTTTGTATTTCTATCCTTATTAGGACCCTTCATTGACTTCCATTCATTTCCAGTCATTTCTACAGCCTAACCCTGACCACCAACCCTAAAACTAACCTCACAGGTACCCACGTGACCCTAAAACTAACCTAAACTCAATTCACACCTTAGTCCTAAACCGAACCCCCAACCCAAAATTGGAGTTTCACCATATTAGGACCGGTCTTTGGTCCCCATCAGGACTACTGGTCTCGACAACGTAGGTGTGTATACCAGAAATGGTCCTAAATAGAAAACAAAAACAAGTACACACACACACACAGACAGATTTCCAGAAGCTCCTGATGAGAACACAGTCAGAACAGGATGGCTCTTCTGGGTTTCCCACTCCACAGAATCCTCACCATCTAATTTTTCCAATCCAGCTGACGGGACCTTAAATCATCCTCTTTTACAAAACCTATTCTTTTAAAGTCACATTTGTTTTTATGCACCATTGTTTGTCCGCTGCTGTCTGATGTCTCCTGTGGGAATGTCGCTCAGTAATTTAAAGCATTTCTTATTTTCACCATGACCCAGTTTTCCATGTGCTTTTCTGTTTTAACTTGTTTTTTTTTGTTTAGACTAGAGCTGCACGATATATCGTTTGAGCATCGTCATCACAATGTGTGCAATAGTCTCTGCAGGTCCTGTGATGTAGGAGTCAAATTAAACCAGAATGTTATCTAGGGACTAAATTGCTGCATGCTTTGACTTTTATTTTACCGGGTTTGTTCAGCTGGTGGAAGTGGCAAAAACTTTTATTTTGTTGTGAAATGTTTTCTTGAAAAGTGTTGTTGGTGAAATCTCGAGCTTTGGAGGAAGACGATGAGGACCTTGATGAAAACGAAGATGTGCAAATTGGTAGAGAACGGGAGGAAAAGAGGTCAAATATGGTAATATTAAAAGAAACATAAATTAAGATAGTGAGAAAACATGTTTCATGTTTGTACATAATAGAAGGAAACATGTACTCAGGTCCCAGCACAATATAAGATAATAACTCATAAATACAGACAAAAACATTTGTAACGCACAATAAAAACGAGGCAAAAGTTGTGCAGGTTCATCATCAACAAGATGGCAGCATCTAGTTTCAAGCCCTAGTTAATTTCAATTCAGTTCAGTTTATTTATATACTGTACACAAAACAAAAAACAATCGATTTAAAGTGATCCACGATTAGTTGTAACATTAGACTTTATTTGATTAACATATATTTTAACCGCAAAATATAGTCTGTAAAAATACTGTAGGCTGTTTAGTTTAGTAAATTTTTAAAAATGTATTATAACATGGGCGGATTCATTTTATTTACACGCAAAGCATACTAGGTAAATTATGATGTTATGATTATTATGATTTACCCAAATAAAATGGCTCAGTCCGTATAATATATTTTTAAACTTTTAGTTTAAAAATTATAAAAACTGAACAGCCTACAGTATTTTTACAGTCTTTATTTTACAGTTAAAATAAATGTTTATCTAATAAAGTCTAATGTTACAACTAATCGTGGATCACTTTAAAGAAGCGAGCAGTCTGTGTGAAATCTTCACTTCATCACAGTCTCTTATTCTGAGCAGCACAGTGGTGACAGTGGAAAGGAAAAACTCCCTTTTAACAGGAAGAAATCTCTAGCAGAACCAGAACATCCATCTGCCTCAACCGGCTGGTCAGTTTAAACTGAACTTTACATCGAAGATTTAGATTTATTTTGTAGTACTTTAAAATAAATCAGTCAAACATTATACATACTGTATATGGTCCATAGTAAACAAAAACAGACAAAAAAACAACAAGAAACAATAAAAAATGAATGTTTATCTATTGCCATATAAACTAAGACACCAATGATTCCACAGACTGTAAAAGAACCTAACTAAGATTTGTAGAGATGGTCAAAGTATAAATGATGCTATTAACAGTTAGCCTACACATCTGTACATAAGGTTTTGAAGCACAGCAACACAAGTTGCTATGTTGGCATTAACGACATCTATATCTGTGCATCAAGGGTTTAACATTCAGAAAGAGCTTTAAAATAAATACAGATTTTTACATTTCCATTTTAAATATTATTTTTGCTGTTAAGTTTTGAATCCATTGAAGACAATGTTGATGCTGCTAAACTTTGCACTCATCAACCTTTTCTCTGCGCTCCTGAGATACTCTCCTCCTGCACCTCATCATGCTCTATAAGCCCACCCTGGCATGACTCTGGAGCTAAGTGCTAACTAATTTCCATGACCTTGTCAAGCTCGTCTCGTGGTCGTTGGCTATGCACGAGGCCAGCAGAACTAGTCCTGCTTCAACATCCAAGCAAGCACCATCAGTGCACAAGTACACTTACCACTGCTCTCGCCACACTCCCCCAAGGAACAACCAACCTTGTTAAACCATCACAACCTTGCTACAGAGGTTTTGTGCAACCGCTGCAGACCTGTCATGATCTATCACACATGATGAGGACCTCACTGCATTCTTAGAATGCACCCAAAGACCTCACTGAGACCCTGCAAAGACCACATGTATGCTGGCTGGTTTTTTAATGTAGTGAGTTTGACAACCAGTGGGAAAAGGGCCTCAAATTGCAGACCTCTGACAAAACCCTTAAAATAACACCAGTTCACTCTCACTGAGTCTTTAGTTGTATTAATGTCCATAAAACAAAGTGGTTCATTAGCTTTTTTGCTAACAGACAAAAGTTTAGAGCCAAAGATTTAAACAAAGATCTGTGTGATCTGTTAGTGCTCAGAGTATGTGTTGGGAATGAGTCTTGGCTACTCCCACACCAAACTTTAGTCCATGTCTGTCAAACTGACTGAGGTATAACCAATATGTTTGCTAGGGTTGATTAGCTGTGGTGGCCATCTTGAATCTGGAATAAATAAAGGCAGATTATTTACAGACTCACCACTTCATACCATCAGTTTAGAATAAAAATCTGTGTTACCATGGTGTAATTCTTATGTGGCTTTCCAGCTGATTAAAACCAAGACTATCATTTCACATATACATGGAGAAATGGTCTATTTGGGCATGTGTGTGCCTAGTGTGTGTATCTGCCTTTTGTGTTTGTAAACTCTAAATGTTTTCCTGTTCTGTAAAATACATCTGTGTCTGTAGCTAAATATCAAAACTTTATAAATGGAGAAATAAGAAATGACAAAAGCAGAACCGTGAACATCTTCAAACACATCATACAAGAGTTTGTCAAAAGAATTAAACCACAACCTGTTAAAATCTAGCCAAACATTTAATCTACTTGAAACATTTCTTAGTCAAGTACAGGGAAAGTGCAACAAAACAACAATAAGCAAAGGGCTGATGGAAAAATATGTCCAGTCGGTTAACATTGGTCCATGCAGAAAAGGACTGAAGATTTTATGTGAAAAAAAAGATGTTTAATGTTTGGTGAGCTGATAAGTATCCTGGATGAACATCAGCACCAGAATAATTCAGCCAGACTGTCTATTCCAGTGATTATCTTGTTGAATAACTGCTCCACTCCAACAGTTTATAAAGTTGTTGCTCCACAACAGACCCATTTTAAATAATAGTTTAGTTTTCTAAAGATGGAAAAATGGGTCTCAAACTGAACATTTGTGGAGTCTTTCCTATTATGAGAGTTTTGAAACTGGAATTAAAGCTATTATGAGTCTCTTCAATACAAGTTGGACAAAGTTAAAATATCAAACTGAGCAACAGCTTGTAAACGACAGGCTGGAGGAGGTGTGTGTGTAGGTGTGTACTTGCTTATGCTACAGAGTGAGGACCATCAAATGCTTTTAACCAACAAAGTGAGGACATTTTCCCGGTCCTCACTTTTCTTGCAGCTCTACTACGCTCTATTTGTTAGGTGTAGAGGTGTGGTGTGAAGTAAGTTTTGGTTCAGGTTAGAATTAGGAATAGACTAGTAATGGTTAGGGTTAGGGAAAATGTCTGGGTTAGACATAAATGCAGTTATAAAAATGAATGGAAGTCCTCAGTTTGATGCAAGTACAAGGATGTGTGTGTGTTAGGGCTGGGGGTGTCTGCCTATACAAAATAAATATATAGCCAGCTGTCAAATGCAGTATCCAGTGTGATGATATGCATTACTAAATCCATGGCCCACTAACATGATCACAGTCTACCCCCACCCTCCACCGCTGCCGCCCCTCCACACACACACACACACACACACACACACACACACACACACACACACACCTTCTAAATGTTGGAAACTGAAAGACTTTATGGACCCTAACCACAGGACACATTCTTTCACAGTCGAACTCTGTGGTAACAACAGCAGCTCTGGGACTGCAGGCCTGGTGGGGTCTTTGAACAGCAGGCTGGCCTGCAGAGTGCCTGTCAAAAGTTAATTCCAGTTTGGGGGGGCAGACTGTGACCCCTTAAAGCTGTCATTGGTTTAAAAACAGAAACAATAAGGGGACAGAGATCCCTGGCTGCAGGGATACATCTACAGTTGAAAAACACACTTTATACATAGAAACTGTTAGAAAAACAATACATGTGCTTCAAAACTTATGCATTGTTGTAAAATATCTATAAACATGTGCTGTAGCGTTAAAGTGACAGTTCAGACTAATAATCAGTGGTGGGCACAGTTCCACTCATCCACTAACTCACTGTTAGCAGAACTACTATTTTGATGAGCGGTTTAGCATTTGCATTAATTTTATCTTTACTGCTAAAAATCGATATACTGTACCTCACTACATCCTTGATATTTGAAAAAATTGCCTTTCACAGGAGTCATCCTCTCCAAGCTGAGGACACACTCGTTTTATTGGTGAATCATGCTCAACAGCATCAGCTCTGATTAGTAGTGGATCAAGAGCCCCCTCCCATCAGCTGAGAGCTGGCTCCACAGTTTTTTTCTTTTCGCTGGCCTTGTGACCAATCACACAGGAGGACGTAGTACATGTATGAGCAAACTTATCTTGCATGTTTCACTTGTTTCTCTGCTCCAACATCTCATTTCAATGGATGTGTGATTATTGGGCTTTTGCAAATCCTGAAAAGGTAATTCAGTCACTGAATCATGTGTTTTTTGGAGCACAGAAACGGTCCACGTTTTTTTTTCTTCTTTTTGTTCATTTGATTTTCATTTTAAATGCAAATAATGAAAAATGAAAAACAGATGGTAATTCTGTTTTCATATTATCGGTTCATTTTTGACCAGACTGATGAAGTAATGTTAGATCAAATGGGGCCAAAGCCAAAGTGAAAACAAATCAACAATTCCATTGTGGTCCATTTAAATTCTCTATTATTTTGTAAATGCTGATTCAGCATTCCCATTATTGTTTTTCTGGTTTTTTTATCTGTACATTTTTTTGCCATCTAACTTGTTTATCTCCATATTCTTCCGCTTATCTGTAGTCGGGTCGTGGAGGCAACAGGTCCAGGAGAGAAACCCAGACACCCCTCTCCCCAGCGACACTTTCCAGCTCGTCCTGGAGGACCCCGAGATGTTCCCAGGCCAGAGAGGATACATAATCCCTCCAGAGAGTTCTGGGTCTTCCCCGGGGCCTCCTACCAGTGGGCCGTGGCCGGAACACCTCTAAAGGGAGGCGTCCAGGAGGCATCCTAATCAGATGCCCGAACCACCTCAACTGACTCTTTTTGATGTGGAGGAGCAGCGGCTGTACTCCAAGCTCCCCTCGGATGACGGAGCTCCTCACCCTATCTCTAAGGCTGAGCTTGGCCACCCTACGAAGAATGCTAATTTCGGCCGCTTGTATGCAGGATCTTGTTCTTTCGGTCATGATCCACGCCTCATGACCATAGGTGAGGGTTGGAACGAAGACAGACCAGTAAATTGAGAGCTTTGCCTTTCGACTCAGCTCTTTCTTCACCACGACTGA
>JARVJO010077651.1:0-16423 GCA_031762555.1 Cynodonichthys magdalenae | reverse complement strand
TGCAGGAGATTGTCTTGACCATGTCTACATGCCTAAATGCACTGAGTTGCCGCCATGTGATTGGCTGATTAGAAATTGAGTGTTAACGTGCAGTTGGACAGGTGTACCTCATAAAGTGGCCGGTGAGTGTATATATACATGTAAATATATATATATATATATATATTAGCTTTAGTTCTTGCAAGATTTTTAAGTGAGGGTTTTTATGATTTCCCAGTAGCCTGATGAGTGTCTGGACCTGTTGTAACTTCACTCCACATGACAGTAGTTTACAACCCTTCAGACCACACCTTCAGAGGATAAAAAGGTAGACACTTCTGTCCTTCATCAGCTGATGCACACATTGAGCAGCAAAAACCATCACTCCAGAATCTATGGAACAACAAAAAGATGGAAGCAGGTCAGCACTATCCTCTTGCCAGGACCTACCTTGGATGGTCCATTTTCAACACTATTTGCTGCTGTCTGCCTCTGGGGATTGCTGCCATCATCTACTCTAACAAGGTGTGGAACTTTTTCTTAAACAATTTTTTGTTCAAAGTTTTTCATTTCATATCAAGCAACAGAATGCATTTTGTAAAAGACAGAAACCATAACGTTAAAATTAAATTTCCAAAAAAAAAGACTTAAAAGAATGGAAATGCTCCCTAACACGTTCTCATAACATATCCAGTACATTTGAACACTGTACAGTCAAACTATTTCTAAATGTATTTATATCCTAGCAGGACACTAACTTGGTAACTTTTTGTTCCAGGTATCAACTGCTAATGCTGTCAGAGACCCCATACTAGCTGCAGATGCATCACGAACAGCCATGATACTGAACATTGTCGCTATGGTCATCGGTATTATTGCGATCACCACCATTGTTGCTCTCACACTGACTGGCAATCTGCTGATGCTATGATGGGCAGAAGAGTCACCTAAATCTCAGCAACACTCTGCTCCCGTTTCTTCCACCGTTAGAGAAGCAAACAACAGATGGATTGACTGTCATCAAGTCATCAAGTCTACTTAAGGAACTTAATGAACCTTTAAACTATTTTCTAAGCCTTTATTACTTTTGTCTATTACGTTATATTTACTATTTTTATCTATTATTCCATGAAGTTTGATTGTTCTAATTTTTTTTATAAATTTCCAAAATATAAAGTTGATTTCTAGTAGTAGTCATTGTGAAAAGGGTTCCCAGCAATCTTACAATCTCACACTTTGGTGTATATAAGTCTGATTTCTAAAAGGTCCATCAATAAATCTGGTCTGGTGCCTCCAACAGGTATATAGTGTAGCAGAGTGCAGAAACAGTATCACCTTTCTGCTTCGTTTCTTGTTACAACTGAGAATGACACTGTCATAGTAACTGGTGAAATTTATGAATAAAAAAATATGTTTAATCTACAGCAGAGTGTTATGATGTGTGGTCTCTCTCTCTCTCTCTCTCTCTATATATATATATATATATATATATATATACACACAATACACACAAAGTTCTGGAATTGCACCGCTTAGGGTGGCAGCACGTTGGAGTAGCTGTTACTTTCATCAAGATTTTCTTTTCTTTTTGGGTGTTCATTCCTGCCTTTCTGGGGTAAAAGTTACTTTTTTTGGACGGCCATTTGTTTTTGTTTTAGGTGCTGTGCAGCTGGATTGATTTTTGAAAATACTTGTTTTGTACTTTTCTCTTTCTTATAAAGAGAAAAGTAAGAAAGAAAGAAAAAAGTAAGTGTCACAAGAATGTTCTGAAGGATTTACCTCGGTTCCCCATGAAACACAGTGAAGACAGCCATAAAGACATGGAGAGAATGTGGAACAGTGAGGTTATTGAGAACTGCCAAAAACATGAAAGGTCATCATCTAATTGTGCACCCATAGTTTCTGAGCTGGTCAACACTGTCCCTATTGATGTAAAGATAATGTGCTTCAGACTCTTCCTGAAATCTACAATCAGCTCTTTGAGTTTTCACTGTTCAAACTCCTTTTTGTCTGCTGATGTCACAATAATAACGTCTCAACTTCAGATTTCATAGCAGTTTCTTCCTTCCTCACGGATTAGTAATAGTTGTAGTACTATCACTGAAATTTTCAGGTTGGATGCAGTCACAGGTGCACAAAGTCTCTGCTGACACTTAAATGGTGTGTTAAATTGAGAACAGAATAAATTGTCATTCATGGCAGTTTGTTCTGCGTTATCCTGTCCCTCACTGATTTTTACTGTCTGCAAGTTCAATTCAAAGATTTTGCTTGAATCTTTGTGGTTCAGTTTACTGCTCACATCTTTGGCAGTAAATCTGATTACCAAGCAGACTAAAGCACAGTAGATTGGCAGCTGTTGGCCCACACTGATGAGGCATCATAACTGCACACTTGATAGGATCCACCCCTCCTCATAAAAACAAGAACTCAAAATTGTTTCATTAGCACAGGGCATTGTACAGTACTCTAGTAACGTCACATTTAGGAGCTTTGTACTGAGAATCACTCCAGATCATCACTCCAGAATCTACTGAAGATCAGAACCATGGAAGCAGGTCAGCGTGGTCCTCTTGCCACGACCTACCTTGGATGGTCCATTTTCAACACTATTTGCTGCTGTCTGCCTCTGGGCATTGCTGCCATCATCTACTCTAACAAGGTGTGGATTTTTTTTGAGAAACAGAGTTTGATTTGATCAGACTTTTTCCTTTCAAATTGACCAAAATCATGACGTTAGAGTAAAGATTTAGACTGATTTTTTTTCTTTTTTTATTAAATATGAGCAGGTGTCAATCAAGAAAAAAAGCTTCCTAACTCATTTGAATACAGCACACTTTTAAAAACTATTTCTAAACTTATTTATACTGTATCAACATGATGCAAACTTTGAACCTTTTTTCTTCAGGTATCAAATGCTAATTCTGTTGGAGACACCAATTTAGCTGCACATGCATCAAGAACTGCCAAGATTCTGAACGTCAGCGCTCTGGTCATTGGACTTATTGTGATCATCACTGTTGCTCTCTTCATGACTTTGGGTTTCTGATGATTCTCTGATAGAGAAGAAAAATCAACAAAGTCCAGGCAAAACTCAGCTCCCACTCTTCCACCAGTAGAGAAGCAAACAACAGAACCAGATGGATTGACTGTTTAAAAGCATTTATGTGCTACATTTTGTAGGAAGTCTATCAAAAAACCCTAAAAATCCATACAGTATGGAACAAATGCCAAATGTTGATTTTTTTTTTTCAGATGTAAATGTATATGAGTTTAAATGTCTATTGATTTAGCTGTTGGTTCCAACAATTAAAAAAGGAAAATGAAAGTGTTATAATATTTTAGGCATGATTTCTGATGAAAAACTTACTTGGAAACGACATATAGATAAAGTTAAAATAAAAATGTAAATAATATATTACGTTGTTCTGCAGGAAGGGAATGGGGAGCAAATAGGAAATCATTGTTAAATATTTATCCATCTCTAATGAGATCAACTCTAGATTATGTTAGTATCAGTTATTTGGCGGCAGCAGAAACCAATTTAAAGCTTCTCGATGTTGATCAATCAAAAGTCCTGAGAATCTGCTGTGGAGCGTTTAGAACTTCACCAGCTGCAGCTTTACAGGTTCAAATGGGAGAAATGCCTCTAAGAATCAGAAGGTTTAAACAAATGTTAATATATTAGATTAACGTTAAAGGGCACAAACACACATCCAATTAATATACTACAGGAATGGTGGGAACAAAAGGAAACTCATATTTTTGGTTTTGGCTGGATTGGTAATATAAATGCTCAACAAGCAGGGTTACAAGATTTATGTTCAACAGCAGTGACGTCACTAGGCCCATTTTAGGGGGCTTCAGGGGCTTCAGAATGGATAACTATTGGAAAAAAAATGTCAAAGTGTAGATATTGTTTTCTAATTATTGTTACTGAAATGATACATTGTACAAATATCCAAATATTTATACAATATAAATATATAATATACCAAATATACAAAAATCCTGCACGTCTCCTGGAGGCTAAGCCCCCCTTGACCTAAAACCTAGTGACACCCCTTTTCAACAGTTATTCATTCTTCTGTTCCTCATTGGTTATTTATTAATCCTTCTGTTGATTTATCTTTGTTTAAATTAATTAAAAATAAAGGAAAATAAACTTCAGAAACCTTCCTAGTTCAACAATATTTTCATAGGGATTATATGGATAAACTTATTTTATTTACAGATGGATCTAAAGATCCAGAATCAGGACTTACTGGAGCAGCAGTCTATATTCCAAATATAAATGTAGGAATCAGGAAAAGAACAACAGATAACTTATCAGTCTATACTGTAGAATTATTGGCAATAGTCATGAGTTTAGAGTGGATTGAAAAACATAATGGTCAAAAATATGTAATTGTTTCTGACAGTATGGCTGCTTTATTAGGCATTAAATCTAGTAATTCAAAAAGGAAAGATATTATTAACAATATTTACCATAATCTTTATAAACTTGGCATGAGGGAAATTTGGTGTTTTTTGTATGGGTTCCATGTGGGGGTAACAGGTAATGAAGAAGTAGACATTCTTGCAAAACAGATTAAAATCTAAAAGTATTAATTATGAAATTCCTTTAAGTAAAGATAAATGTAAAATGATTATAAATAAATGTGTTAAGATCTGGCAGGAAAACTGGGACATAAATGACACAGGAAGACACATGTACAATATTCAGAAAAAGGTAAGATGTACAAGGAAAGTAGGAAGAAACAGGAAACAAGAATCAATAATTACATATACCAGAATAGGACATATAGAGCTAAATAAATCTCCTTTCTTCCTTTTTTTGCCACTTTAGTAGAAAACAAATAAATACATAAGTAAATATTAGTTTCTTCATCATTAGTGACCCCCCGCCCCCCTTTGATGAAAAAAAATTTAAAGTAAAAGTGAAAGAAAAGATTGAAAGAGAGACAAGAAGATATGTGAGATTTCCACACAGAAAACACAAGACAGCACAACAGACCCACCCCAGGGCCCACCACCCCCCAGCCAAGGCCCAACCGGGCCGGAGGACCCAAACCCCACCAGGCATTCACCAGGCAGAGCCGGCCCACACCCGAGCACCCTGCCCCAGACATCGAGAGCCACCAGCGCACCGGGTGGGCAAAGGCATAACCCTCCAGAGGGCAGTGTGGCAGGAGGGCGAGGCCCACCACCAGCAGTGGGCCCCAGATGAACCAGAAGAGGGGGCAGCCCAAGTCCCAGTCTGACAAATATCCAAGCATACACAGACACAATCACACAATCCCACCCTCATCCTCACGTCCAGACATTCAAAGACACACAAAATGGATGCCATATTCCACTCACACTCCCCATACACACTCTATACCCCCCAGGTCCTGGACATGCGCCCGCCCCTTACTGAGGGCAGCCTACATCCGAACCCAGGAGGTAGACCCATTCATTCCGGGGTGGAGAGGAGCAGACAGCCAAGGCGTGGCCCGGGATGCACCAGGCCGATCGGTACAGGTGGCTATGGCAAATTGCGGAGATGTAAAATTATTGCACCTGTAACGCACCTGCACCCCAAAAGCCCTACATGAGTGAAGTTGAAATGAAGAGGGTGGAGGTATGAGGCAAGGGATGGGGACAAAAATCACTGGGGGAGCCAATTACTCCCCCAGGAAGTCAGCTCCCCCGCTGACCCCAGTAGGCACCCCCGCCCCCCGAGATCCACACAGGGAGGGGGACCCAATACCTCTTCCTCCGGACAGACCGCCATGCCTAGGGAGCACTAGACCACGGATGGACCGAGTCCAGAGGACCACCAAGAACCGGGACCAACAACCCGCCCACACCAGAGCTGTCCAGATCCTCAAGACCCGACCCCCAGCCCCATAGCCAGCCCGCGGCCCAAAGAAGCAGTAAATAAAATGAATATTAAATTTATAATTAATAATATATTTAGTAGAGATGTCAATAAAGTAAAAGATCAAATAAAGGTTTTTTTTGGAAAACAAAAATTTAATAAAGATAATTTAGTTGAATCATTGAGTTGATAAAAAAATATTACTTTAAGTTAGTATAATATTATTATCTTATTTTTATTGTATTTATTTATTATTAATATTATTATTATTATTATTATTTTCCTGCATATCTCCTGTATACACTCCACTTCAGTAGGTGGCAGTAATGCACCTTCAGTTGGTCTGCCAACCGCCATGAAACATAGCAAGAAGAAGAAGATCATTGTGCTGTCAGTCCCAGCCAGTGTGGTGTTTCCTTCATGTTTCTTGTGGTTTTGCCAGGTGAGCTTTTTGAGCTGCCTTGCCAGCCTTCTTCATTTAATAAAAGCTTTTTTTTCCTGAGCTCTGGATTTTGCCTGTGCCCTGGGTCGATCTCCTGCCTGTCACCTCACAGTATCTTGATTTTTCTATCCTCGTAAGGACTTTGCATTGACTTCCATTCATGTCCCTGTCTTTTCTATAGCCTAACCCTGACCCTTTACCCTAAATCTAACCACCCCAGTACTAGCCTGGCCCTTGCCTTCCTATGCAGCTCCACTCAATTCTAGTTTCCCTTCACTGCTCAGTCTGGGATTTCTCCCATAGACAAGGATTTCTTCGGTAGAATTTTACCTGGGCCAATCAACAAACAGAAGGAGGAGTTTTGAACGACGTGGATTTTCTGCGCTTCGTCTGTTTGTAGTTTAGCAGTGGAGGAAGTGAATGAAGCCAGTTCATGTTGATAAGGCTTCCAAATTAAATTAAATTTGTCTGACAAAGCCTGCAGCATCATTTGCAACTGTCTCGTTCAGCTCCGTATTTCTCTCCACTCAGTTGGGTTGTTTACAGCGCACAGAATTTCCGGTTAGCTTCTTAGCTTAGCCTCCTTCACAGAGGAGCTGGCGCAGGCGCACACATATGTGGCTGCAAACCAATCCAATAATTTTAAACATCAACAGAGGCTACGCCTCCAGCAAGCAATCGATTCTCAATATCCGAGAGTCCAGACCCTCTGTACGAAGCAAAGCAAAGAACAAGGGGCTGGTTTTTACAAGGCTACCCCAGTACATGCCTGGCCCTAAATCTAGCCTAAACTCAATTTACACCTTGGTCCTAAACCTAACCCCCCACCCAAAATCAGCATCTGTACCCAAGGGAACTAGTTGCCATAAGGAGTGCTGGGTCCCCACAAGGCTGTGTTTTTCTAGAAAATGGTTTCCATGATGTAGCAAATACATGTCCACACACTACCTCACACACATATGACACCCAACTCTATCTGCCCACCATCCCTGCTTCCACCCTCCCTTCCACCTCACTCTGTGACTGAAAATCAGATTCTGGTTCACAACTTCCTCAAACTAAACAGTAACAAAACTGAACTTCTCATTGGCTCTGTTATGGCCACAAGCCAGCCATAACAGGCACTAAATCCACCCCTGCAAAAACAGCAACTTTTTCATTTTCATCTAAGGCACCTCAGCTTCCTCCATCCTCTCACTCAATAATAGCTACTGCCATTTTTATTTATTTTTGGTCTCATCCCATCTAAATGACTTCAAATCTCTTATTTTTGGTTTACCTGCAAAATACTCCATCTGGTACAAAACTCAGCTGCTCAGAAAACTCCTGTCCTGCAACATCTCTACTGGCTCCCTATTAAATTTAGCATTTCCTTTAAAACCCTGTTCATCACCTTCAAAGCACTCAATGACCTCGCCCCTCAGTATTTCACAGGACTTCTGTACATCAACACACTCTCAGGTCCTCCTCCTCCACCCAACTCATCCAACCACCAGCTCGTCTGACCATATGGGCTCAAGAGCTTTCAGTCACCCAAGACACCACCCCTGGAATGCCCTCCCCCTGGACATTAAAAACTCTCCCACCATTCAGGGTCGCCCCATGGCAGAGGCAGTAAAGGCAAATGCTAAAGGCACTGTCCATCTAGGGGTCAATGCAAATGTGGGATAAAAAAATGTTTCATAACTTTTTATCAGAATATAGTTGATTTATTCTGTAGAATAATCACTGGGTATTCAACTTTTTGAAGGTTCCGCGGGTGTCTCAGGTGCTTTGTTACTACATGTGGTGTTATATGGTGCAGAGGATTTTCCTGATAAAAATATTATATGGTGCAGTCAAGACTAAATACTGGTGCTCAGTGTGTAAATAGAAAACAAAATAAGGATAATGGAAGTTCCAGTAATGATCTCAGATAAAGTTCAGGTTAAAGTCTGGTTTTCAGTGTTCTACCATCATAAAATACTGATTTAATGTTGATTTATCAATCCCAATAATTTAGTAAAATGATCTTCAAATGGCTGGAAAATGCAAAGTTTTGAGTAGATTTTTTACAAAATCTTCAGGGGAAGTATTATTCTATTCTGGTGAAAATATTGAACAGATGTTGGAGATCATTCAAACAGAAGTCAGAAAAATACAAACCTGGTTTCATCTAAATAAGTTATAGTTGAATTTGGAGAAAACAAACTACAAAATATTTAGTAACAGAAATTAAATGTTTGGGTGTTGTCATTGATGAGAAGCTCACATGGAGATCTCTAAAGAATAAAAGTAGCAAAAAAATCGCATTGCTGTATAAAGTGAAAGATTTCTTAAATGATAAAGCATTCTATATATAATTTAATAGTTTTACCACATTGTGTTGAAGTTTGGGAAAAAGCTTGTAAAACTAATACAAATCCCATTTTTATTTTACACAGAGCTGTAAGAATTATTAGTAGAAAACATTATGGTCATCAATAATCCAATATTGTTTTATTAGTTGAAATTACTAAAGTTTTATGATTCAGTAGATTGCAGTATCTTACTAGTTATGTATAACGCTCATAAAAAAACATTACCTTTTAAATGTTCAGTTTAATTTTGTTAAAATTGTCAATATAATCTTAAGGGCATAGAGATTTATTTAAAAAAATCTGAATTAGTTAAAGGAATGTTGTATTGTAATTCAAGAAATCACTTTATATAATAATTTTGATGATATCAAAACTTCCAGAACAATTTATAGGTTTAAAAAGATGATAAAAGCTAGTTTGTTGATAAAAGAATCATAACAAGTAGTGTCCATTGACTTACTGTTGTTCACATAACGGACCTGATAATGTTTTTGTTTCAAAGTTTGAGTCTGTAAAACGACAGTATTATTGTTTGAATTTATTTTAGAAAAAAGGGGCAGATTCTCTCTGCTTTTCTTTCAATTAATTTATAAATAGTGTTGTGTTTTTATGTATATAGAATTTTAATTTGTTTTAATAAATGAATTAAAAAAGTAAACCCCTGGACCCCCCTACAACTGTTTCACTCCACAGCTGCTGGTAAACAGGTTTCTTAAATAGTGTCAGCAAATATTGGCAGGTATGAGGTATATTTAAATTCAAATTATTTTATATGTATATAAACATTTAGACATTGACAGAAATGCCTGTCTGTTTTGTAAAAAAAAAAATGCTCCATAATCTACCAGAAATGAGGCACATTAAGTACTTACAGGATTTCCAAGTGAGGAATTTTATAACTTCCCTACAAGCCTTTTTGAATGTATTAATTGTTACAGTAAATAGTAAAGGCTGATGAGGTTTACAACCCTTCAGACCACACCTTCAGAGGATAAAAAGGTAGACACTTCTGTCCTTCATCAGCCATTTGATGCACACATTGAGCAGCAAAAACCATCACTCCAGAATCTACGGAACAACAGAACCATGGAAGCAGGTCAGCACTATCCTCTTGCCTCGACCTACCTTGGATGGTCCATTTTCAGCACTTTTTGCTGCTGTCTGCCTCTGGGGATTGCTGCCATCATCTACTCTAACAAGGTGTGGAACTTTTTTTTGAGCAACAGAGTTTGATTTGTTCAGACTTTTTCTTTCATATTGAGCAACATGTTACATTTTGTAAATGACAGGAACCATGATGTTACTGTTTAGTGAAGACCTTTTCTAATTTTACACTACATGATGCTAACTTTGGACCTTTTTTGTAGGTATCTACTGCTAATTCTGTTGGAGACACCATTTTAGCTGCAGATGCATCAAGAACAGCCAAGATTCTGAACATCAGCTCTCTGGTCATTGGACTTGTGGTGATAATCACGTCTCTTGCTCTCTCACTGACTGTGCTGAGCTCGTGAGTCTGTGATGGGCAGAAGAATCACCAAAATCTCAGCAAAACTCGGCTCCCACTCCTCCATCAGTAAAGAAGCAAACAACAGAACCAAAAGGATTGACTGCCTTGTTTGAAGCATTTATGTGCTATGTTTCATAAAACGTCTTTTTTTTTTTAGTTTTGCTGTTGGTACCATAAAATACCATAAAAAAACGAATGGGTCTGCAAAACTTTTATGAATGGTTTATACAGATCAGACTGGTCTCAGTATTTTTAACATTAAAAGCATTTTTAGTTTTTTTTAACTCACCCTACAGCAGTTTAAACATTTTTATGAAACTAAATTAGATCTCTTAAAAACTTAATGAATGACAGCAAATCAGCCTGAAAAAAAAATACTGAATAAACCTAAATATTCTATATTAATGTGCTTATGAACAAGCAATTAAAAACAAATTCAACAACGAAATTGAACTTTGGTAAACAAGTTCAATCAATCACAGTAAATTCCTTTGGACCAGCATAAAGATATTGAGCTGAAAAAGCAGAATAAAATATGACATCTGAGGAGTGATTTATTACAAAGCATTTAAATAATTTATTGAAGCAATATAATATGAAATATAAAACACTGACATTGAAAATCCCCAAATTTGTAATAAAAAGACTAATTTTATTTATTTATTTATTTATTTATGTTTTTGTTGTTTTTGGGAGGGGATGGCTACAGTATAGTGGATGTTTGTGTATCTACACCCTCAGACTGTCATGATGTGTGGTTATCCAGAGCCAGATCAGCAGACACATAACCATGAACAGAAAACGTCACAATGAAACAATAGGCTGACAAGGCATTTTTCTACGGTATCATGACACTAAACACTTGACAATTAAAAAAACACAAGTTAGAAGAAAAAGACTCTAAAAGGTGGAACCAGAGTCAAAATTCACATATTTAATTTGGACAGAAAATGGACCACCAAGGACATTTGTAACAGACTGTAGTGCCTGACAGAGTCGACATGTGTCTGACAGTTATCTTATCATAACACTAACACCCACACGTCATGCAGATAACATCTATGTTGCCACATCATGTATGCAGTCTCATCCGTCCTCATGACAAAACTAATTAAGTATTTTATAGCTTTATGATTTACTGGAATGTTCAAAAAAAGGAACGACTGTACTTAAACAGTTTCTGATAACAAATCAAGAAAAAAACAGCATGGTATGCTGATCAGAACGTTGAGCCAGACTGAAAACACGGCAATACATTGAAATGTGTATATATGTGTATACAATAAAAAAAAAAGAAATAAATGTGTATACACTGAATTAATCATTGAAGAAATGTTATAATGGTGTCTATGTTTTAGTTAAATCAAGGTGTTCTGAAGATGAGTAAAAAAATATTTTATTTCCTTAACAAATAGAGAATATTGATTACAACTATTTTTGTTTTGTAAATTGTTGCATCTGTGTTTAAATGATGAATCTTTAGAAACAAAGTAAATTTGATAAATAATAACTGAAAGGCTTGATTTGGAAACTTAACCACAACACGACGTCTGCACTTGTTTTTTCAGAGTTGAGCCGACTCGTTTGCTAACGCCTTGAGGTTTTTCAAGATTCTTCTAAATCCTTTTGTTAAATTTTTTTTCTTTGTCATGACCATTAAAACATGCTGTTTCAGTTTTAAACAGTGTCCTTTGGAAACAAAAATGAAATAACCTCATTCTTTTTCTGTGATGTCAAATATCCAAAAGACACACCGTATTTTTTCAATGCTTACAATTTGTTAAAACCAGTGATTAGCAGTTGAAGTTGATAAATAAACGACACATAAACACACCCAACTGACTCCACTTTAATTAAGTATATTAGGTATCATTTCAAAGATGGCTCCTGTATGAAGGATCTTTTATTGCCTCATAAGTAGTTAATTCATGAGTTTGTAAACATGCATTAACAACCATTTATGAAACTGCTATAAAACCTTGTTTATACAGTGTATAGCAGGCTGATTATTTATCCTAGTTATAAACAGCTGGAGATGCTACAGCTGTGTGCTTTAAGACAGGTTTGGGCCTGATGATGTGCAAAGGAACACTTCAAAAACATAATTTAGGAACTAGAAGTTTATCTTTAAATCATTTCCTAATTTTGTAGGACAGAAAGTCAGTATGCAAAGAAGCTGAGCAGAAAAAAACAGCTGAGAAAGGCTAATGAGCAAGGCCTTAAACTAACAGGAATGTTTACTTTAAAACAGTTGCCATGGCGCTGAATTATGAACTACAATTTTACACTCTGTAAACTTTGCAAGAGTTTCAAGCAAAGTAATAAAACTTGCAGACAGTTTATGTCAACTATTGCTGGCTGACAGCTTCAGCAGAGAAAAAAAACTCTTTCAACAAACTCTTTCTGCCCGGGTCGCTCCTGCAAATGAGATCTGGATCTCAATGGGGTTTTACCTGGTTAAATAAAGGAAAATAAAATAAAATAATGAAAAGAGACAACCACATGTGCTAAGATAAAACCGCGACTGTTTCAAAACTTCTAAGTTTTCTAAGTAATGAAAATATCCACAGGAATAGTTGACGCTCATGTCTCAAAAAGAAACAAAACAAAAAGGGTTTTGATATTTTTATATCCCTATAAGCAACAAGATATGTCAAATTTATTCATCCATTCATTTTCTTCCACAAGACGTAAACCCAGAAACCCCAATCCTCAAAACACGCTCCTGCTTCTTCTGGGGGGTCCAGGAGTTCTTCTGCCAGAGAAGATATATAATCCTTCCAACAAGTCCTGCGTTTACCCCGGGGTCTCCTCCCTCTGGAACATATCCAGAAACCGTCCAGAGGGAGGTGCCTATAGGAGGCATCCTAATCAGATGACTTGATGCCAAACAATTCTCAGTTTGATAAAACTGCTGTGTGTGTGATCTGCACTGATAGCGTTGCTTGAGCCAGATCATCTAAAGATAGTTTACGTATATTTATTCCGCTTATCAGACCTTAAGTGAGTCAAGTGTTGATAACATTAACTCAACTGAGGAAGTACAAATGACAAAATGAAGCAGGAAATTGAATCAAACTCAATATAAAATGTGGGCATATTCCTAGAAGGAAAACAATGGAAAATAAATAAGATTCCAGCTAGTTTGAACATAGATTCTTCTTTAAGAATAATTACTAACCAGTCTATTCCATACAGGAAATTTAGAAAATCCTTAATAAAATATACATTCACACTATGTGTGCTATATATCAAAACTTCAGCAGCAATTGAATAAAACACACATTACAGACGCAGTGGGATAACTTCACCCAACATCTGCAACATCTGTGGTAATAAAACTGAAAAACTAGCCCAACAGTTACATAAAATCTGTTTACATGTAAACAATCGAGCCTCAGAGTGCTTCTGTTTTTTATATCAGAACTTTTACTTTTATTTTTGTTACATTCAAACTATAAAAATTATACTTTTCCTTGTTTACTTTAAATTTAGCAGGTAGTTACACGCTACAAATTTAAACGTAATCTAAACTCATGTACGTAAGTACATGTATGTAAGGTACGGAAGAGAATTAGGGCCACTGGAAAAAAAATCTGGCTTTAATTACAGTCAGAATTCTGAGATTAAAGTCAGAATTTATTTATTTAGATTTTTTTCAGTGGCCCTAATCTTTTTTTGAATAAAAAGAGTGGCACTGTAAGAAATGAAATTTTAAATTTACTCAACCAAGTAAGGTCAACTGGTTCAACAGCTGAGCAAATTGAGCAATTTACATATTTGTTTTAAAGTGTTCTACATTTACTCAGCTTGGCTTGGTACACGTTAAAACCAGTTGAGTAAATTCAGCATTACTTTACCTATTGTAGTGAGCAGTTTTATGACTTTTATTTAATTATTTTTCTGATCAGTGCAATTCATTTATACCAAAGTCATTTCTTGTTAAGGAATTTTTACTTTTACTTAGTACTTTATACACCTCTGATTATGGGTTCAGTGTGAGACAGTGGCATGATGTGATCACCTGTAAAAAAGGCAATAAATGTGGGAGCATGCAGTGGTGTTTTTTTTTTATATATATTTATTTCTTGTAATTTTTGTATTTGTTTGTTTTATTTTTCTACCTACTACCACACATGTGAGCAGAGCAAGTGCTGAGTCATTCTCTTTTGGTTCTCAGTCTGCTGAACCCTACAGCTTCAGAACTGCTTCCTTTAGCTGCCCCTCTGAGCATTTTCCTCTAGGAGAATAAACACTTCGAGTATTCTAGCCATATGCTTTTATTTGGTTAGAAGGTCCAAAAGATGCAAAGATTCAGCAGCTCTGGAATCTGCTTTCACTTTTCAAGGTATGGAAGGCTCAGGGGAAATGTTTTCCAATGCTGTTTGTTCAAATATTCAAACATCTTATATCTCATCCACATACTCAGAAGGCTTCTTCTCTTTGAATTTCTTCCTCCACACAAACTCGAGACTATTATATATTTACAATCAAAGGAAAAACTTTTGACCTGATAAAGCTGGACCTAAAGCTGGACTCCGATCAGTGTTTTTGCTGCAGCCAGCATGATCATGTAAAGTCCTTCTACCTGTCCTAACATTTTTAAAAAGCACAAATGTGGCAGCTATTCTTTTTGCTTGACACACATCCTTAAAACACATTCTCCAATGAGAGATCACCTGATCTGAAAGGTTACACTCCTCCACAACTTTCATCAACATTTCAGAGAACTAGTTGAAGAGCAGTTTTGTTCTCAAACTTCTTTTGTGTCGTCAGTCATTGCAGTGTGGCCACAGATATTCAGTACTGGGGCTGTTTAAACAACTAATTCAGGCTGGAAGATACGATACACCACAGATATGAATGCTGAAGTCAAGGTAAATCAAGAGATCTGCAGCTGAATGATGATGGAAATTAAGATTGGCAAGTAAATACATTTTTTTTCTGAGCTGTAAGGTTCAAGTTCAAACTTGGTTAACTTGGTTGTTATTTTAGCTGCCTTGAGATTACACCCCATGAAACTTACATCTATCGCAGCAGTCCAAATGTTTGTTTTTCTTTTTCTCAGCTTTTGAGTTGATGACATAATTTTCACCACAAAGGGGCAGTGTATACATCTATTAAAATAGAGAGGGAGTTTGAAGCGGAAACAATCTTTTAAATTACAGGAAGATGAAATGAAACTGGGGGGAGGAGGCTTTTTATAAGTGGGCCATGAGGAATGTTGAAGTGAAAGCCATTTTGATTAAACTTAAAAAACTGAATTTAGCACTGTCTGGTGTGTTGCTGATGACATTAACAATGAACTCATCAAATTTTATGTCAATGTCTGTAAATTTTGTGTTGGACAAAACACAGATTAGCTGTGGTGTCCATGTTCAAAGGTAATCATCTGTGACCGTTTACTTGAAACTCTCCCACCCTCCACACACACATCTACAACCGCAGAACAGAAAATAAGGACATTCAAGATAAAAGCCTTTAAAACTGAAACTGATTCCCATCTGACAGTGGTTATAGTATTTTTATTTTTTAGTTATTTTTTTGGTGGGTAGGGTTGATCTTTTTTTTTTTCAGAAGAAAGTAAGTACCCTCCTTCTCCATTTAGTACCTTGTGAAATCAAACTGCAAACATGTTATTGAGACGATGGAGGTGCTAAACCACAAGCAAAATGTGTTAAGTAGGCCATTTGAAGAAAAACAAAAACACCTCAAGAAAAGATTGAAATGTTTTATCATGAGCTGTGTCCATATGAAGCGTTCCCTTTGCAACACTAGTATATAACTGCTATAAAAGAGAAGCATCTGTCAAGACTTGTGCTTTTGTTTAGTACTTATTCTGTTTTTGTAAATTTCTGTTTAGTCTGTCCTATGTTCAGTTTCAGCATTGTTTCTGCCACACTCACCTGCACCTGATCCTGGTTGTCCCTGCACAGGTGTCTGTGGTTCCAGTTCATTAGTTTGGATTTATATTGTGTGCTTTGTTTCAGTGATCTGGCATTATTTTGTCTTCTGTTAGCAGGAAGTCTGCAGTAATTTACAAAATATTGTTTTAACAGGAACTGATTCTTAAATTATTTCCACAGGTTCTTCTTTTTTGAAAAAAAAGGGAAGTATTCCCCTTCTTTAATGCCTTATGAAATTATGGGTCTAATACAATATTTTGTATTCAACTTACCTCTCCCTGGGCTGCCACCTTATCATGGTGAAGATGTTTGAGTGTCCCAATGATCCTAGGAGCTATGTTGTCGGGGGCTTCATGCCCCCGGTAGGGTCACCCAAGGCAAACA
>JARVJO010077482.1:0-16433 GCA_031762555.1 Cynodonichthys magdalenae | reverse complement strand
GTCTGGGTCTCTGCTTAGGCTGCTGCCCCCGCGACCCGACCCCGGATAAGCGGAAGAAAACGGACGGACGGACGGAAGGACAGGGTATGCATCTAGACTCCCCTAGGATCACTTTGCACCGTTGACACATGCTAAAATGTTTGGGTGTCCCTCATTGCCACCAGCAGACGTTGGTAAATGTTTGGCATAATCATGTCATATGATTTATTTGACAAGGTTTTACTTGTGAAAATGTAAGTGCATTTCATTTAGTTATAGCTAATGCAAATACAATACAAATTAAACTAAACCAAGATTTAGATCACTAATCCCTTTGATCGGTATCATTGTTAATATCTGAATGGTCCTCATGCCACTTTAAATTTAACAAGTTGGGCCCCAAAGTCGAAAAGGTTAAGAACTCCTGCCTTAGGGAACACGGTCATAAACATTATATAAACAGTTGGTTCCTCTTTTTCAATACACCTGAAGGAAACTTTGTGACTGATTAACTGAATTTAAGATACAGTTTTGTATTTTTAGCCGTAAACTTTAAGCAGAGGAACAGAGTCAGTTATAACCATCCTGTCTGTAAAATAAACAAAGTTTAGGGCCCTATAATTTCCACGATGAAGAAAACATGGACGGAATCATGGAATTGACCAAACAAAATGGAATCTAGTGTAAGACGTGGAATCTCACAGAATTTGCTTATTTGGGCGATTTTCTGAGGTATTTTGGCCTCTGCCGCTCCCTGTACCTGCCGTTACCTGGTAACAGGCATGCGTGGTGAGCTCTGAGCTCTCCTTCCGACACAGAAAAATAAATAAATAAATGGAAAAAGTGGAATTTAGAAAAATAAAAACGGGACAAAATAAAACAGAATTTGTGAAAAAATAAAACGGATTTTATCGGGCCATAAAAGTAGTTTTACTTCTAACGCCTCCAGGGGTGTGACCAGGAAGAGAAATGTACACATTACTTTACTGGGGTGATGTTTCATTTTAATCGTTAGGTAGCATTCTCTTAGAGCAGCCTCGGACAGACGCCTCTTCTGAGAGGGTGTTAATAACCATGTTTTCATCAACGTTTTTTATGCACATTATGAAGTATTGCATTAGAAAAGGTGGTTGGAAAAAACTTTAATTTTGCAAAAAGGTTTTTACGCTCGCTTGAGGAGGTAGTTTTGGATTTCTGAAAATCAGTTAATGTGCAAAAAGGAGATGGAAACACATTTGTTGAAAAGGTTCTGACATAGTGAACATTTGCCTCACATGAAGGATCAGCTCTTCCCACTGTCTGGTACAGGGCCACACCTACAGTTGGACCATTCTCTTACTGTCAGAGCAGTCCCAGATGTTCTTCCTGGATATCTCCAGACAGCATGTAACATCGCCAGTACTAGTTAATAAGACAGATTAATTACAATTTTCCCAACACATTTCTCATAACTTTTCTACATCATTCTGGTGTGTGTATCCCTGTGAGTTAGAGACTTTACTTTGTGTTTACTGCAGCCATGCGTGACATCAACGTCTAATGTAATTACACTTTGCATAGTCTGGTTAATTCGCACCAAGTCAGTAGATGGAAACATGCATAATTTGCATTCATTTTTTTTTTCCTTTTTACAACATTTTAAGTTTGTTCAAAATTTGCATTAAAATTGGATGGAAACATAGCTACTGTTTTGGTTCTGATAAGGCCACAAAGGCCTTTTACTCTGAGGCCTGCTGCTGTGTGGCTGCCTGGGTCTTATGGAGTCAGATTTGGGGTAAGATTTTTAGAAGAGACTGGTTTTCTGCTATTTTATTCATATTTCCAATTTAAATAGTAAATGGACTGTATTTATATAGCGCCTTTCTATTCAACCAGGATACTCAAGCACTTTATACTATAATCTGTGCCCTCATTTACCCAGACATTCAGCGCTCTACTAGATTTCTCTAGCTTATGCAGGTAAACTGATCTTTAGAAACTAATCAGTCTTTTAAATCACATTCATACGCTGATGGGACACACATCAGAGGCAATGGGGGTTTAGTGTCTTGCCCAGGGACACTGACATGTGACTGAATAGTGGGGAATTTAACTGCCAACTCTCTGATTAAAGGACGACCCCAATAACCACTCCTCCACAGCCACCCTCAATTTATCCAACACAATTTACTTACACACTAAACTTTTCCAGGGAGGAATAGAATAGAATAATACTTTATTGATCCCATGGAGGGAAATTGCAGTTAAGAACACCCATTCAAGAAAAAAGAAACACTTGACAAACATTGGGGAACAGGTGAACAGAGTACTGGAACCCAGGAGACTTTGGAGACCGGAACCCAGGAGACTCTGAAGACCGGAACCCAGGAGACTCTGAAGACCGGAACCCAGGAGACTCTGGAGACTGGAACCCAGGAGATGATGATGACGATGTTGGACTAGACAACGATGATGATGAAGATGATGCACCAGACGGCAATGATGATGAAGATGATGGACCAGGCGATGATGATGAAGATGATGGACCAGGCGATGACGATGATGATGATGGACCAGGCGGGGAAACTGCAGCGGACCCAGAAGACTCTGGAGCTGCAGCTGACGAGGAAGACTCAGGAGGAGCTGTCGAAGTCCGCCCCGAAGCTGCTGCTGCTTACCTCCGACGGCGGCGGCGGCGAGAAGCAGCAGAGGGGGCCACAGGAGATTATGCATCTGACGTGGAGGGACCAGAGACTGCAGGTGATGAGGGAGACATGGGAGCAGCTACAGCGGGAACAGGAGACATTGCAGCGGACACGGAGGTGCTGCAGGCGGACTCAGGAGGTGCTGCAGAGGACACAGAAGCGCTGGAGCCTGGTGAGTCGGGAGAGCCGGAAACCACCGGCTCGGCCAAAACCCTCAGGACGTGGGTGAGGAGGAGTCGATGGCCCGGCAGGAGCTGAAGCGTGGGACGTTCCAAGAGAGCGCTCCCAATCTGCCGCCACAACACGACACGGGAAGCAGGAGGGAGAGACCACCCAAGGATGGTCAGGGTTCTGCTGATCAGCTAACACATTCTCACTCCCGACTCGTCACATATTGACGCTTCGTCAGGTACCGTCTGCATCCCAGTTTTGACGCGTCGGGTAACCCCCTCGCGTCAGTTATTGACTCCCGTGGCTTTTCTGGGTTTGCGCCACATACGGGTCTTTGGGTTAGGGTCTGTGGTTAATATTACGAATCAGGATTAATGGTTAATTTTAGGTACTGGGGTCAGGGATAGGCTGTATAGGGCTAATACAAGTTTGGTCCCATCATTTTAACAGGATTGAAGGCAGGCTTGGACTCAAAAGCAGGTGAGCAGGCAGGCAAGATCAAAGCAAACAATATTTATTCAAAAACAAAAGCCGACGTGGCGGCAACAAGCAAACAAAAACTTACGAATAAACAGGAGGGAGCAAGGGCAGAACACGAAGGAATAATAATCACAAATGAGCAGCAAGGTAAGAGCAGGTATGAGCAATGATCGGACACAGAGTGGTGAGTGAAGACTGACTAAATACCATACTGGGATGAGTGGAGGTGGAAACAGCTGGGTGATTACAATTACAGACAGGTGTGCGAAATGATACCAGAAGGAGCTGAATAAATCTGAGGGCTGAGATGACATGAGACGAAAACGACACTAGAGGGAGGCACGGGACAACAGAAGGCATACACACATACCAAAGATGCAACACCAGGAAGGATCTGGTTCGTCCGTCCGTCCGTCCGTTTTCTTCCGCTTATCCAGGGTCGGGTCTCGGGGGCAGTAGCCTAAGCAGAGAGACCCAGACTTCCCTCTCCCCAGCCACTTGGGCCAGCTCATCTGGGGGAATCCCAAGGCGCTCCCAGGCCAGCTGAGAAACATAGTCCCTCCAGCGTGTTCCTGGGAGGAGGCCCAGAGGAAGGATCTGGTTCACCAGGTAAATTATATATAAATAATATTTCCAAAATCCTGGGAACCGGTGCGGTGCATTCAGAAAGTCTTTACAGGTGAGTATATTTACAGGTGTTGTAACAGGTCGATATTAACAGGTGAATCCAGAACCACAGGAGAGGAGACGATGAGGGAGGAAAGGAGGCGAGTGCCCAGGACTGGTAGACCAGAGACCCAGACGTGTTCCTCAGGTTAGTGAGGAAAATGGTACAGGTTTGGCTGCTGCAGGTTAAGATCAGGAGGTAGGCAGGGGAAGGTGCTGGTGACCACATGAACATGAAAACTGCAAAGATCCACAAAAAAACATTAGCTCCAGATTGAGAAATACTCACAGGGGGGCCAGAGCAAGTCCTACCAAAGTAACTTGGTTCTGGTACTGGCCAGATGTGGAGCCTCTCCTTAAATACCTCCACCTCCTGGTCCACTGATTGGCAGCAGCTGTGGATAGTAAGCAGAGCAAGAAACAGTGAAAGGAGGGGTAGAGGTACCAGCCTCTACAGTACCTCCCCTCTAACAATCGTCTCTGGATGATGAGATGTTTCTTTTTTCAGGGTGGTCTCTGAAGTAGGTGGAGATGAGTCTGGAGTTCAAGATAAAAGATTTAGGTCTTTAGGCCCATATACTTACCAGTCCACAAGGAATTGTAATTCTCTACCACTTCTACTGACGTCGAGGATACGATTTATTAGATATGCAGGATGGTTGTCAATTATGAGTGGGGGGAGGAGGGGCACTGGATGGAGGATTTAGTGGACTTACAGAAACTGGTTTTATTTGAGAGACATGAAAGGTAGGGTGGATTCTCATGGATGAAAGGTGTTTCAGTCTGACAGCAGTAGGGCTGATTCTCTCTATTGTGCAAGGACAGATGTACCTGGGAGCCCGTTTTGGGGGACATGTCTTTTAACTGTATGTCCCTGGTAGAGAGCCATACAGATTGGTTAATTTTGTATTTAGGGGCCTCAGTGACGTGTCTGTCAGCAAACCTTTTATTCTGTTTAGCAGTCCTAGCTAAAGCTTCTTTAGCTTGTGTCCAAACTTTCTTAATGTGTTCTTTCACTGAAGGAACCAAAATCACAATCTCCAAGTGAGGAAAGAGTGGAGAAGTGTAACCTAAGGAGACTTCAAATGGGGTTAAACCCATTGCAGAGGTGGTGAGAATGGTGTGTACATATTCCACTCACAGTAAATGTTTGGACCAGTCAGAGGGGTTTTTTCAGAAACACATCTGAGGACTGCTTCGAGCTCCTGGTTGCACCTCTCAGTCTGTCATTTAGACCGGACAACAGGCTGACAGTAGCACCAATGGCCTTACAAAACACTCTCCATAGCTGGGAAATGAATTGGGGACCCTTATCGGAAACAATGTCAGTTGGGAGACCATGAATCCTGAACACTTCCTGTAATAAGATTTGGGCTGTTTCAAAAGCAGAGGGTAATTTCTTTAGTGCAATGAAATGGGCAGCTTTGGAAAAATGATCTACTACTGTGAGTACAACAGTATTCCCCTTTGAAGTGGGTAGACCGGTTACGAAATCTAATGAAATGTTTGCCCAAGGTCTATCTGGTGAAGGTAAGGGCTGGTTATTGTTTTTATTTCTGGCACATGCAGAACTCCTTGATGTCTCATGATAATGTTGGCCACAAGAAGTACCTTTTCGTGAAGGTGATCTTGTGATTTATCCCTGGGTGGCAAGTAAAATTATGTGTATATATCCAGTTTAGTATCTTATTGATGATGGCAGTGGGAACGAAGGTCTTTCCTGGTGGTCCATCCCCTGGGTCGGGCTGTTGTCTTTGTGCCTCCTTGATTTCTTTCGATGGGCCAGGTGAGGGCTTGGATCACACAAGTAGAAGGCAGAATCTTTGAGTCCATCTTTCCTTGTTCTGAAACAGGAAAAAAACTGTTGAGATAAGGCTTCAGGCTTAATGTTGTTTGACCCGGGACGGTACCACATAAATGTCCATAAATGTCATGAAAAAACAAAGTTCTCTCCTTAAACCCAGTAATGTAATGGTGAACTTAAAGCATGTGAAAAACAGGGCCCAACAAGCCTGGCAAGGGTTTAGTCTTGCAGGTAGGCAAGATTTTTGTGGTTGGTCCAAATAATAAATGGAATGTTGACCCCTTCTAACCAATGCCTCCATTCTTCCAGAGCCATTTTAATGGCTAGTAGCTCTTGGTTCCCAACATCATAATTTTGCTCGGATGCAGAAAAACGTCTGGAAAAGAAAGCACACAAGTGAATTTTATTGTCATTTGGATCTCTTTGTGACAGCACTGCCCCAGCTCCAATATCCGAGGCATCAACCTCCACAATGAACTGTCTTTTGGCAAAAGACAGAAGCTGAACAAAAACGTCTCTTTAACACACTGAATGTCCAATCAGCCTCTGGGGTCCATCGGAAGTTTTGGTTGCTTGACATCAGTTGAGTGACAGGTGCTGCTGTTTGGCTGTAGTTCCTTATGAAGCAACGATAGAAGTTAGTGAACCCCAGGAATCTTTTAAGCTGTTTCCTGCCAGTGGGGGTGGGCCATTCCATTACTGCCTGAACCTGATCAATGTGATATTGTCCTTCAAAAATAAAACCCAAGAATGAGACTGAGTTAACATGAAACTCTATTTTCTCTGCTTTGCTGTATAGTTGGCTTTCATATAGGCGTTGTACGACAGTACGGACTCTGATCTGGTGGGTTCGAACATCTGGTGAATAAATGAGAATGTCATCCAAGTAAACAAAGTCAAACTTGTGGATAAGATCCCGGAGATCATCATTTATAAGCTACAGCGTTTTCTCGGTTTTGCAAATTTCTACAGAAAATTCATCCGCAACTACAGCTCTGTGGCCTCTCCATTACATTCACTCACGTCCATCAAGAATTCTTTTGCGTGGAACAATAAGTTTGGAGACTGAAAGGCATCACTAAATACTTGAAATGACCAAAAGGGGTTTTAAATGCAGTTTTCCACTACAATGTGGATGCTGGGTGAAGAACTTGAGCATTTATGATAATTGTATGTTTGGTTCTGAGATCAAAGACCTTTAGGGAATAAAGCAGAAAAATACAGGAAGAGTTGATCATTGAAAAAACAGAAACTGATATATGGAACTGTAATGGTTGGGGCTCCAAACCATGACCTTGTGTGACCTGTGACTGAGTTTAAATAAGCTTTATGTGTGGCATTAGAATGTCTCAGAAGTTTTTGATTGTCAAATCTTTGGACCAGAACGTTATTAGCTTTGTCTTTCTTTCTTCTTTTGCTCTTATTTTGCAGTAATATGTTTCATGGTGGTTGAATCCTGATGTTTCGGACCCAATCCTGTGGTGGGTTGAATCCTGGCCTGCTGATGCTGGAAAAACACCATAATGACAAAAAGCAAACATTTTACACACCTGCTGTCTTTCTTTTCTTTTTTTTAAGGTTATCATTTAATTACTTGCTGATATGAATTAGGATGAATGTCCTGTGTTTTCCTGTTGTCCTGGTAACAGTTTGTTGAAAGAAAAAGTGTTTGTGGAACGATAACTTGCAGTAAAACTGGCAGAACGAAATGCTTTCAGTCCTCTCAGTCTTTGCAGCAAAACACTAATGCTGATATTGTGACAGCAAGCTCATTCTGTTAATAATCAGACTCAACATTCCTGCTATTTGTTTTTTTTCCTGTCAGAGTTTAACAGCTTTAAGAGAAAAACGTTTATTAAATCTGACCTTTAAAAATGTTTTAAGGATTATAAGTTATTTCAATTTGCAGCTAAAAGGAAAGTCTCTTTTTATCGGATTGAAACATGAACCAAATTCACCCAAACCATCTTGAAATTTTACATATACAACATCAAAGTTTATGGTATTCTAAAGGGCTTTGAGGGATTCAAAAAGCAATTTATTGGACCTCCATAACAAGATGTGTGAAAGGTTCTGGAGGCTAAAGGAGAGCTCAGTCCAGGTCTGATGCGTGTTCTGTCTTCCTCCGAGCATTCAGAAAAAACACGAAGGCGGAAAGGTAAGTAAAAATGAGCCCGCCTACTGTCAAATGTTATTAAGGGTTTTGAGGGGGGATGCCCCCCCCCCCCCACACACACAAACACAAACACACACACACATGCACACACACAGGTTTGTTTTGATATCCCTGTGGGGACTGTAGATTGACTATCATTAATTTTTTGTTAATTCTATTGACTAACCCTGATCGTTTACCCTAAAATTAACCTCACAGGTACCTGACCCTAAACTCAATTCACACTTTGGTCCTAGAACCTTACCCCCTCATCTGAAATTAGCATTCATACCCTTGAGGACCAATGCATATTCATCCCAATGAGGCTGCATTTTTCAGGAAAATGGTTCCCACGATGTAGCAAAAACGTGCTCACCCACACACACACATTTCCATGTACTTGCATCAAACTAAGGACTTTGTATTGGCTTACATTCATTTTTTAACTGCATTTATGCCTAACCAAGACATTTTCCCTAAAACTAACCATTACTAGTCTATTCCTAACCACAATCTTAAACAAAACTTAATTCACACCATACCTATAAACCGAACTAGAAGAGCACAGTAGAGCTGCAATTAAAGTGAGGACCGGGAAAAATATTTGTTCACCCTTTTTAATCACTCATATTTACCAAAGTGTGACTTTGAAAGATTTGCAGGGAATTCTTATCTAAGGCCAAAAATACTCAAGATAAGGAACCAGCTTTGTCTTTTATAGTAATTCAATACAAAAATATATCAAGAATCAGTTTAATTGAATCATGACTAAAAACAGTAAAAATAACAACCTGAAAGACGAGCAATAAGGTTTATAAAACGGTTAAAGGTAAAAAATATTGTAGACTTGATGTTATACGTCTAAGTTCAGTTAAGGTCTAGTTGTTTAAACCTTTTATAGAATGAAAACATATTTTTTCCAAAGAAAATATTTTTCTTCTATTAATTAATTGATAAGAGATCCAGTTTAAAAAAAGTTTTTGTCAGTTTGGAGAGTTGTGCCTCTAAATTTGTTTCTGTCATCTCAAAATTAACTAAATGAACAGCTGATTGATTTGCCTTAAAATAATCACTGCAAGATCAGGAAGTGACGAAGGGCCAAATCCAACACGTGTTGATATCTGTCTCATTTTTGCTATCTGTGCTTAAAATTGAATCACAGAGCAAAATGTGAAAATAGGTCTGTAAGTTGTGTTTAACTGGGTGAAACGAGTTCTTCCAAAAGGATGGCAATTTTACTAAATGGTTCAGAACACTTTATTCAAACAACAGGGTTTAGTGTTTTGGCAAATTATGAGATAAAATGTAAGGGAAATTGATCATTTTTTACTACAGACAGGAGGTGCTACACCGCTGTCTGCACTGATGAACCCATCTGTCTGTCTGCTGCACGCGCGGTCCAAACACACCTCCTCTTCCTCATTCCTCATAAAGTTGTGCATGGAGAGAAAGTAGGAGGATTACTTCCACAGCCCAAAAACAAGGAGCAGAAGGAGCGAGCGGTGATCATTCTGATTAGTTGTTATATATTTTTGTTTATCTTATACCTGAATCCGTCCCGCTGTTTGATAACCTGCTGCTGCTGCTGCTGCTGAGGATGAAGCTGTTTGATCCTCTCCACGCGCTCCTCCAGCTCCGCGCGCCGGTTTAAGATGCCATCGAACCACAACACTTGGCACGTGGCTCGGGTTGAGACTAACCCGGGATAACAAATTAAAGAGAAATAAGAGAAAGCGAGAAGTTCTGGTCCTGGGTCGAGAGGAACCGGAAAAGAGGGCCCGGGATCAGAGGAGGAGAGGAGGCGCTGAGCCGCACCGAACCAACCGGAACGGAGTGTGGAGGTAGACTAATGGGTCTAAATGCTGAGAACGAGAACATAAAGAAAGTACATTTTAATTACTCAGTCCAGTAAAATATTTTTCAATGAACTTGTGTATTGGCACTTTTAATTTTCCTAAAAATAGTCTAATTTGGTGAATATATGCACCATGCTTTTAGTAGAAAAAGTCACCTTCAGCCTAACTTGAAAAAACTGAAAAAACAAAACAAAAAACTATAGTTCAAAATAAAAGAAAGCTTTGGTATAATGTTTTGTTTCGGCAGAAATGTTCCCGCGGCTCCTCTTCGTCCTCGTCCTCATCTTTCTCCTGCTGCCGGCGGGACGCTGCCATGCTACGCCCCGGCACAGATCCGGTTCCCGGGCTGAGGGCCGCGGGACCGATCGCTCCCAGAGAGCCCCATTGGGGGCTACCGAACACGGAGAGAAAGTTCCAAAGAGGGCGGGCAAGTCTAACCACGGTCAGTTCTGGAACACTAACAATCTGCAACACATGATCTTGAAGATTTGTGATTTTATTGTCTAAATCGGAAAAGATTCAGTGAATGAGATTTAAAGTTGAGTTTTTGACTTTTTGTTTAAAACTAACACATCTACGAAGCTTACACGTAGGATTTAGACCTACATTTTCTTTATCAATGAAGAGGTCAAACCAGCTTGTCTGTAGTCATGCTGGTTTTAAAGTCAAGTGGCAGAAAATGAAAGTTCACCTCAAAAGCTATTTAGAGTCACAGTTTTATAAATTTTTAAGAGATCAATAATATTTTGAGATTCCATATAATTATAAAAAATATTGTATAAAGCAGGTTCGAGTCTGCTGGCCTCAGTGTTAAATTCTTATAAACTTAATAAAATCAATGTGTTTGAGGTTGTCTAAGTATGAATTTAACTTCCCCTGAGGTTTTATTCTCAAACAGTAAACTACTGTTGGTTTTATTTAGATTCACCCATTTACCCAACGTGGTTCTGGATTGTTGAAAAACAGTGATATTATTAACTTAACTCCTTAACATGTAAACAGTTTTTATTAGCGTATGTTTTCCTTTTATTTTTTAGGTTTTTGTATTTCATCATTAATAGACTGGGCGTTGCAGCAGCTTGTGATCTAAGACAAATTTCCGTTTTGGACAATAGAGTGAAATTTAATTGATCTTAATACTTTGCTAGGATTATCTTTAAATAAATTCAACATTACACAAAATAAAAATTGAATTTCATGTAACTCTGCTGAGAAGTACAGAACAAACTGGGAACACATACTGCAGATTGTGGACATAATATAACATAATATGAAAAATACTGTATTTTAATCCTCTTTCATCAAATTAGTTGGACTTTTTATGAATGTGCTGCAAAAAAACCACACCATGCACCAACTTGTTTTTTAATCTTTCTGGTGGTTCTATGAAATCTCCTGTGGATAACAAAAAGTGAGCTATGAAAATCTTTACGTGAGAGGGATATTGTGAAATGATATGTTTGAGTATAAACATGCAGTCAGGTGAAGGTTTGTTAGTCATTTGCTCAGATTTCTTAATGCCCGTTTGACTTAAAATGACATGTTTTACCAACTGGGGTATTATTGGACTAATTGCCACAGGAAACTTTTATGATGACACTTTCTTCCAGCAGGAAAAGGATGTATTTTAATCTATAAACTTAATGATTTCCTAACACTTGCTGAAGAATTAAGGAATAATGATGTGAGTTATGAGCAGACAAGCAAAAATAAGGATGTGAAAACGAATCAACACCAATTTTGAAGTGAAACCCTATATTTACATCGTGATTGGTGGACAGACTGGGTCAAGAACAGAAACAACAGCTGTTTCATTAAAAAAAAAAAAAAATCAAGAAATCACAATTTTTTAAAATTTTCCCAATGACAAACAATAACTAAACTTTCATCATGTGTTTTTATAAATTCACTCTGTCAAAATACTATTTTAATTTAAACATTCACAATGTTTGTGAAAGCGATTATCTCTGTCCAAGGTGCTGATCCTCATTAAAAAAGTTTTATTTCTATTAGTTTTTAAAGATCACTAATTGACATATTGATCGATTGTTGGATTCATTGAATTTATTGATTAAAAATGTTAAACTGAAGCACATTTATCTGTACTGACACAGCACATCTTTGTAGAACATTTCAGACCTTCTGGTGCTCAATGTTGCCTGCAGGAAATAAAATAAACTTGGTTCCTGCATCTTTAGGAGATTTTTGTTTAAAACAACAGTTCTCTTGTATAAAGCAGCAACTGGCAGTGTTTCCTTGACTGTGTCACAAGGTTGGCTGTCAAACTAACTCATAAATTGTATATTTATAATCAAAAACATTTGCGCCGAAAGGAAAAAAACAAACAGATTTTCAAGTTAGCTGACCAAGCTGGAACTAATGTGGTCAGCCTTTGGGAAATGATTCAGTTATGGTGCTGAAAAGTGCTTTGAAGGTTGGTTTCCAAACCAACTCTTACACTTTTAAATATTTATGCCAAAAGCAAAAAAATCCAACTAGATTTCCAAGTTAGCAGACCCTGCTGGAACTAATGTGGTCAGTGTTTGATATATAATCCAATTAATGGTGCTGAAAAGTTCTGGGAAGGCCAAAGGATGTCCAAATGCACTGTACTTTGAATAGATATAGCCACGCCTGGTTCATGGATGAGTTGAAGTAACCACACAAATTCTCTCATTCTATCATTTAAGGTAAAATCTGGGTCATAACATGGTCAAGCACTCTTTGCTATCTAAGTTTAACATTTTGAAGGAGTTTCTGATTTAATAAAAACTTGATATTTTCTCTCATTCTAAAATCAAGTAAAGGGAATGTTTTGTTATCTTAATGACATAATTACATCTGACTGTCTTCAAATTGTTAACACGCCCAGCACAAAGATTTGAGAAAATGCTTTGTGCCTACTAAAAACATACCGTGTGAGATTAAAATATCGTTGAAAGTTGCTAATCCTTGCTCTTAAAACTTTACTTTCTCAGAGAGTCGCCTCAGAGAATCAAAACACAAGGAACGGTTCATCGGCCACTTGACAGGTAGGGGCATCCACTGCCTTTTGGTCCAAGTAAACCACTGGTTATGAGCAGCTTTTGAATTTCAGCAAGTTGTATGTTTAACAAAATAATTGGTGCCACATTGAGCTGCTAAGTCTGTAGTTTAAATGTAACAATTTTATAAAGTAATGAAATGGTTCAAGATATGTCAGTCTGTAACACTAACACCACTGAAGTAAACAATTTTTGCTTTCTGTTCATCAAATCCTACATTAATTTGTATGTGTATATTGTCATGTTTTAACATGCATCTGAGTACCCAACAGTGTGACTTTACTCCTTAGAAACCCTGAAAATATAGTAGTAAAATATCAATCAAAATTATTTTTAAATGCAACCAAAAACTTGCTTTTCCTAAAGTTAAGTTTGTATTTTAATGCTTAAACTTTACTTCTGCCCGAACATAAGTTCTGTTAAAGTCAATCAATAGCTGAACCTAATCATGACCTTGTTGTAATCCATAAGACTAACCAAATATTTTTAAACTCAAACATAAATACATACCATGCCTGACTGATACTTTGTCTTTTAATTCCTAAACTTTACTTTTTAAAGTATTTTAAAGTGTAAATAAAACCACAAGCTTTAAATGTCTGAACTGATAATCTTTCTACACCCAGTATTTTACTGCGTAAATGGTAGTATGTATGACAAATGCCTGAACTGCTCACAACTGTTTAAGGCCTAAATCCTACCAGATATTTTGTACATAAACATAATTATCTGCTTTTTAAATTTGAACCTAACCATGACAAATTGATGCCTGAACCTGACCAAGTATTTTATGTTTAAATATAATTGCATACTCCTAACTTCTAAATACAATGATGAACTTTTAATGTCAAAATCTTTACCATGTGTTTATAATGCTTAAACCTTTCAACACTTTAATGTATACCTTAACTGAAACACTTTATTTTTATTCACAATCCAGGGCTTTTATGTTCATACCTATAAGAATATTTTAACACTTAAATGTAACCAAGTTTTTTAACGCCTAAGTCACAAAATGCTTTAAAAACCTAAAAGTAACCAAGAACCTTGAATCCCTAAAACAAATACATTTAAATGCTCTTTTCTAACAAACTACTTTTACATCAACCTGAATAAATTCTTTAAATAACTAAATCTAAATAAGTGGAACAGGGATCAAAATTAAAACTAAAAAGCAACACACATGGACCCCTGCTCAGATTTAGCTTTAGATCAGTTTCGTGATATTGAAAAACAAAATTAAAAAAGCCCCCAGGGCACAAACCTTGGCACAGATCTTAATGAGTTGGGAATGTGTTATTTAATGTGGTTTCATGTCATGTCAATGTCAGAGTCACATTTATTCATATACATAGCACATTAACAAAAGCTGATCAAAGTGCTTTACAGTTCAGTCAAAGACTTGTATCATTAAAACAAAATAAAAATAAAGTACAGAAACACACTATAAGGAAAAAAGACATCAGCTCCATATGAACCTCAAACTCTGTCTCAATCAAAAACCAAAGAAAAGAGATGGATCTTCAGCAAAGATTTCAAAACCTCAACAGTCCCAGTGTTTGAATATGAAGAGTTAGACTGTTCTACAATTTTGGAGCAGCAAATGTCCACGTCTGGATTTCATTTTGGACCTAGGAACATATAAAAGAAACTACTATTAAAAAACCTACTACTGCAAACTACTATTATAAAAAAAACCTTCCACAACGATTTATATGTTTAAAAAGATTACTAAATTAAATTTATTAAGAAAGTATGATGTTATGTAGTGTTTAGTGAAGCTATGGTTTGATTCCTTATGTTTGTTCTTGTTTTCAAATATGAAGATTGTTCATGTTTAAACTGAAGTTGTTTTTTTAATAATAGGCACATATAAGATTTTTTTTTTCTTGTTGCACCCTTTTCATTCAATAATCAATTTGCTTTGTTTTATTTATTTATTTTTATTATTATTTCTTTCTTAATGGTTCTTTGTTGATTTTAATAATGAAATAAATTAGTAAACTAGAAAAGCTAAAAAACTGTTTGGTAGACCGGAGTTCTCTGACTGGAGTGTATATGTTAAGGAGATCACATAAATATAACGGGGGACAAACAATTAAAAACTGTAAAAGCCAGCAGTAAAATCTTGAAATTCAATTTGCAGGTGAACAGGAAGCCAATGAAAAGAAGCCAGGACCAGGGTTACGTGTTCATGTGTCATGTCATGGACACTAGCTGTGCTCACAGGATATAAAGAAACAAGAAATAAAACGTAACTAACGTTTGACTTTTCATGTCCTCAGGTCCTCTTGCCTTTAAACCACGATGCCGGAGACAGTTCCACAGATTGTACCATAACACCAGGGACTGTACTGTACCTGCCTGTGGGTAACAAAGCTCTTTACTAAACTAGTTGTGCTGAATTGTCTTCACTGTCCCTAAGATCAAAAAGAAAAATATATTTTGTTTAACACATGAGAGTTGCATAGTTCTTGTTTAGTAAGTTTGGTCATTTTTCTCAGAAAAAAAAGAGGAAAAATAATTTGTCATGTGAGGTGCAAAGGCTTGAGGGCCCAACATATCCAATCTGAAGCTGAACAGTTGACACGTGGTTGCTTGACGTTCGTTTTTGCACACACAGCTCCTGGGAAACCTTTCCCTCTGTTGTACACGTCACAGCACGGGCTTTCTTCCCACATGGAGAGAAACTCCACTTTGATATTTGCATTTTGGTCATGAATCTGTCACGGAGAGTATGGCACACTTTTCAGCAGACGGATTCCTCCAGGCGCAATATCTGTGCTCTCTCCATCTGTGAGTATTTGGCCAATTGAATTTCTTTATAAGTCCATGAAAGAGTCATGGACATACTTCTTAAATGCCTCGAACAACTGCCACTCAAAACTATCCATGTTGTTTGGACACACAACAGCTGGCTTCTGGAAGCAAAATAGTTGAAGCAAAATGCCACCATTATTGTCTCAGCACTTTTTTGCATGAACAAACAGGCTGACGAACTTATGACCAATCACACAATACTCTGCAAATTTGCATGTGAGGAAAAGAAAAGGTTTGACCCAAGCCGTGTGTCAAGAAGGGGCAGGTGAATCTGCTCTGCAAACAAAATGACGCAATTTTCATCACACAAAAGTGACAATAGGAGCTGATTTCACAGCTTCAAATGGAGTATTTACTCAATGAACAAATTGTTTTTCAACTGTTCCCTTTTCAAGGGTCGGCTCAGGAAATCCTCCTCCTCCTTCTAACTCTGTCCTCTGAATCCTTTGTCTTCACTCCTACTAACTTCATGTCTTCTCTAACCGCATCTATATATACTCACCGGCCACTTTATTAGGTACACCTTACTAGTATCAGGTTGAACCCCCTTTTGCCTTCAGAACTGCCCTAATCCTTCGTGGCATTGATTCAACAAGGTACTGGAAACATTCCTCAGAGAGTCTGGTCCATATTGACATGATATCATCGCACAGTTGCTGCAGATTTTTTAGCTGCACATCCATGATAAGAATCTCCCGTTCCACCACATCCCAAAGGTTCTATTGGACTGAGATCTGGTGACTGTGGAGGTCATTCCAGTACAGAGAACTCATT
>JARVJO010077400.1:0-16439 GCA_031762555.1 Cynodonichthys magdalenae | reverse complement strand
GAGGTTTGGTTGTCTACCCGAGACATTCAACTCAAGGACACCTGTAAAAAGATGGCTCCCCGCTACATCGGACCCTTCCCTGTGGAGCGTTTAATCAACCCCACCTCGGTACGTCTTACACTACCCTGAACTATGCGCATCCATCCAACATTTCATGTTTCCCAGCTCAAACCTGTTTCCCTGAGCCCGCTTTGCCCATGGCCGAACCCACCCCCCCTCCCCGTATCATCGACAACCACCCGGTATACACAGTCAACCGCATCCTTGATGTTCGCCGGAGAGGTAGAGGCTTCCAGTACCTTGTCGATTGGGAGGGTTATGGGCTTGAGGAGCGTTCCTGGATCCCTCGCTCCTTTATCCTGGACCCCTCCCTTATTTCTGTTTTTTTACAGGGACCATCCCGAAAAGCGACCTGGATCGCCTGAAGGCGATTCGTAGGAGGAGGGTACTGTTAGGATTAGTGGTTGTCCTGCTCTATTGGTGGTTGGCTCTGATTGGACCTTGGCTTCCTCTCCTCACCTGCTGGTGATTCTGCTGATGAGCCAGGAGGGTTTTTAAGGAACATCAGCAGTCTGCTCTATGCTGATGCATCATACCTGTTTGGTAGAGCCTAAGTCTCACTTTGATTATCTTTAAGATAAAGTCTGTTACTAACCTGTGTATCCTGTCCAAGGTTACTGCCCGAGTTTTGAAGTCCAAGACGCTGAGTCCTGTATACCTCCAAGCTGCCAGAAGAAATATTCCAAGGTCAAATCTGTGTGAAGCTAGCAGTCATCAGAACCCTCACCCAAACCACCAGCCGCTCTGCCTGAAGAAAACCACTCACCTGTTGTGGATCCTTTACCTCCTCCTTCCGAGCCACTCACCTCCTGGATATCTGTAAGGAAAAGAATACATTCAACTCACCATTTACTAACTACAAGATATCAATCCTTCAAAGACTCCCCGACTCATTTTCCCTTCTCCCCCAGGTCCAGCCACTTGTACATATTTGTAAATAAAATCACTTACCTTTTCACTCAGTCTCTGAGTCTGATCTCTGGTCTCCGCTTATAGTTGAACCCCACCTCATGTCAATGAAGTCTGGTTCTTTTTTGTTTTATTTTGATTTAATAGAAGCTGAAGTTTGTTCACTGTTTTTTCAGAAGATGTTTTTTTTTCAGTCAGCCATCTTTTGTTCCTGTTGTGGTCACACCACAAATGGACCAGGGGCCTCATGTATCAACAGTGCGTACGCACAAAAAGCTTGCGAATGTCATTTTCCACGGAAAACTCAGAATGTATCAAAACTGAAATGAACATGGAAATGTGTGCAGCCCCACGCCAACTCCAAAGCTGGTGTTCGCACGTTTCTGTGGTTTTGGTTCCATTGGCGACACTTAGAGGTGATTCTGGGAAACGGTTAATGATATGAAAATAGTTATTGTTCACACCAGATACACGATTAACAATTACATCCACATTTACACAGATAAAGGACGTGCAAAGTTGTGCCAAAAATAACTTTAACAGGACCAGATTAAGCCTTACTGGAGGATAAAATAGTGTATTTACACAGAGTGTGTATTTATACACAGAGAGGATTTTACTGCATCAGCAGTTTGCAGCTTGCCACTGAGGCGCGCAGCGGGGAGCCGTACGCTGCACGTGCAGCAGCACACGCACTGGTTCCACAGGGGCTTTCCAGAGGGAGCTGACAGACCGAACTGGACTGTGCCGGTCCAGTCCACCTTGAGCCAAGTCATGCACAATGGAACAGCCTCATCTTGATAAATCACCAACATCATAAGACATCATTAAAACTCTCCACTGAGGTGCAGAGACTCGTTTCTTCATATCAACTATTACATAAGCAAAGATCTATGTTCTACCAAACATCTGAGTTCCTCTGTGTTTACAGTAATTATGCGCACAACAGCAGCTTGATGCACAGACACACACACACACTCAAAGAGATACAAAATCTCTTGTTCTTTACTCTTGACAAATATATTTTACTCTTATGTTTACTCTGGAACTTTTTTCTGTCACATTATTTTTACTGCATTGTTTTCCTGAATCTAGAAATCATTTCTGATCACGCAGGGATCACACAAACATGTCTATCACACATTCAGGAAGTAATTTGTTTTTGTTTAACATATGTAAATGAAGGTGTGTTAGTGGAGGTGTCTCACATGTACTCAATTCCATGTTGATTGTGATTTACAAAAGAAATGTGCGTGGATTTGGCCATACGCACAGTTTGACACACCTTAATTTTTTCGTGCATAAACTGTTTTCTGGATTTGACCGTACGTCAAGTTTTAGTAAGAGTAAGTAAGAGTAGTAAGTAAGTATTTGTACATGAGGCCCCTGGTGCTGCATTTTTGTACTTCAGTTCTTTCTGTTGCATATTGTCAACATGATGTTCTAAAGAAAACAAATATCGAAATTTTCACATTGATTCAGAATAGTTCATGTCTACATCATGCATTAAAAATAGAGTAGTCGATAACTTCCACCTTTAGTTGTTCAAAACCTGCCAACAGCTTTAACATTTCTATGAACCTTGATTTTTTTCTACAGTTTCTCAAATTCCTCTTGTGCTTTAGAGAGGAAAACTGACCTATATTGGCCCCCTTATAACACTGTTTTTTTCAGACATTTTTTAGTTTGTGTTTACTGTTGTTCTTTACAACATATGGCACAGAAAGTTGTGCATCCAGTCAGCGTATCTGTGACATACTGTCAGTGAATCAGCCTGGATAACAACCTGAAGAGACAATAGGGAGGAAAAGTGTTTCAATTAAGAAATTGTGTTTTCCTGTGTGTCAGCACCAAGATCAGCGAGGATGAAGAGCCTATTTAAGTGCATCTTAAGTCAACAAGGATACTTCAGTCAAGCTGACTAATGTGACGATGCTCTTTCGGGCGTGTTGGTTTGAATCGTGTGAATATTTATGTTCAGAGGTGTTTGTCTGTTTTTAATGTCTGCACTCGCTGAGACGACACTTATTGTCAGTTGTAAGTGGTCGTATATTAGCAGCAGCCTGTCCGCCCACAGGAAGCATGAAGATCTCATTATTTAATCACTGGCTGTGTTGCACGGAGGGCTTGTGAGTGAAAGAGTGGGCTCGCCTGCTTAGCACAGTGATGTGTGTGAAGCGGTAACGCATCCAGTGTCACTTAATAAAAACTGTAATGATTAATGCGAACAGGTTGCAATCAAAGAAACAAACTGATGAAAAAAACAGAAGTGACTTTACCATCAGCACTGAGATGAAGCTTTCAAGCAAAACACGTGTCCTGACTGCAGGGTATACATTATATAAATAATATGTCATGACTTATTACAAATTCAGAAGTTATTTAATCTCAGGGGACCATCTCCACAAGAAAGAAAAATTATAAGAAGGTCTCTGCAGTCACTAAGTGGGAGTTCCGTGTTTTGTGGGAGAAGTTTGTCCAGGACATGATTGGTCTGTTTGCCTTTTGTGGGTGCAGCTGGTTAAAGACATGATTGTTTGGAATGACTATTTTGAATGGGGTTTGAAGAAGCTTGGGCTATCTCAGTCGAAACGGCCAGGAAGCACCTTGAATTTTAAATATTAGCCAAACAATATTTACACATCCCTCCACACATATGGAGGCCTCAGTCAAAACAGCAGTATCCCGGTTCAGGAAGCCAATAAATTATGTCTATATGTTCACAATAATTTTTATTAGAGACATGGTTCTGTTTTAAATTATAAATAGACAATCGATAAATTATATTTAAGCTACATGTTCACAATAACTTTACTATTACCACAAAACTCCTACAGAGACCCCTACTTGAAAATCATAAATATGAATTAATTATTAATAAACTTATCAGTTTCATGATTTACACTGAATTGTAAGTGCTTACTTTTGAATATATATAATTTCTATCAGGTTTTAACAAAGGAAGTACCCAGATACAGGCACAGGACTCAGGTAAAAGTTAAAGGGATTTATTTACAGTGGCTGGATAGGTGAAGTTCAATCCTGAAAGGGAAGGATAATTGATTACTTGCTGGTCCGGGTTTGTTGTAGAAATATTGATGTGTTATTATTTGTCCTACAAGATTAAAGGAGGAGGCCGTGGAGATCCAGGAGGTAAGTTTCACTGTAGCAGGTGAGATGGTAAAATGGCAGTTCTGTTCCAGGAATATGAGAGTGGAAGGGCAGAGAGGATGAGTTACCCAGAGAAGGTGCAGCAGGTCTTCAACCAGAGAGGTATAACCCAAGGATCTGAACCAGAACACAGAGGTGAGTCACAAGCAGCTGAGAAATCCTTAGGAACACAGGAAAAACTTTACTCAAGATATCACTAGGAGATTAACAAATGCTGTCTCAACAGTACCAAGGTAACTGAATTATTCAGCAAGAAATGGATCTCTCTTTGGTGCTTAAGTACCACCAGACTCATCATCAGGAACAGGTGATTAATGAAAGCTCCGCCCATGCCAATCAGCAGCTGCCAGGTGAGATCCCAAACAGACACAAACCTCCACAGTACCTTCCCCTCAGGAATCGCCTCCAAGTGATCCAGGATGTTTCTCAGGATGCTCTTTGTAGAAAACGGTGAAGAGAGCAGGATCCAGAATGAAGGATCTGGAAATCCATGATCGCTCCTTGGGATCATATCCCTCCCAGTCTCGGGTGAAGAGCCATACCTTCTGGCCTATGGAGTAATGTGGGGCAGGAGTTCTGTGCAGGTCAGTCAATCTTTTGTTCTGTTCCTGTGACCTCAGTAGAGCCTCCTTGGTCTGCCACTAGATCCGTCTGCAGCGCCAGAGAATATGTTGAACGGAGGGAACGGCGATTTCAGTCTCTTGGCTTGGAAAAAGTGGGGCTAAATCGCCAATAGAAGCCTCAAAGGTTAACAGACCAGTGGCTGTGAAGGTGTAAGTTGTAACAGGAAACAAATATGGAGTGTTTCCTTACACTTCTCAAAACGTAAGGTTTTTTGAGGAATTCATCACAAATTATTTCTTTTTCAAGGAATGTACCTTCTGGTGTATCTCCTAGTGGTTAAACCTGACTGAAATCCCTGATGAAGCGTCGATAAAAATTGGTGAAACCGAGAAACCGTTGGAACCATTTGTGGTTCTCAGACGTCATCCACTCAGTCACAGATCTCACCGTCTCTGGATTGGTCCGCACCTGCCCATTCTCGAAGACAAAACTCAAAAATGTGACGGAAGGAACACTGAACTCACATTTCTCTGCTTTGACAAAGAGTTGATTTTCCAGGAGGCGTTGTAGAACAGTTTGGACATGCAGGGTGTGTTGGTGAGGGTCTCTAGAGTAGATCAAAATGTCATCTAGATACACAAAAACAAACTGATTAAGAAAATCTCTGAGAATGTCATTTTCAAAGGCCTGAAAAACAGCAGGTGCAGTGGTCAATCCGAAGGTCATAACTAGATATTCAAAATGTCCTAGAGGAGTCCTGAAGGCCATCTTCCACTCATCACCCTTTCTGATGCAAACTAGATGGTAGGCGGGTGATTCTCTGAACTCTGTGCCTTTTGGGTTCTCAGGTTACTGAAAAATATTCCACAAAAACGTGTTTTTCTGAACATAGATGCTGAAGGACTATTTGAACCTTTGAGATAATATTTTTACCCGCCTTCTGCATAGAATCACAAACATTATTAGGCATTTCTTTTTTAATTCGGTTGTTTTAAATTCAACAGGACAATTTGATTCCTGTATATGTATAATTCTAAAATATAATAATAAATAAGTGGGCATGCAATTTACTAAGACTGCGTGCCCAAAGATTAATAGGTGCAGCAATGGTGAGCAATGGCCCTATTGAAATAAGGATTTTGCCTGTGTCACTGATGGAGGCAAAGCAACACAACAAAATTCAGAGTTGTAAGGAAGTTTTTTAAATAGAACAAATGTTGGCAACCCAGAGCCGCATGACTCTTTCTAGCCTTGACAATTTTTAAAAAGTAGGCTATTTGTTTACTTTAATATGTCTTATTACCTTTTTCATTGCAGTTATCTTGGATGTCATTGTGATTCTTTAACATTGACTTAAAATAGGTTTTAGTAATTTTTCTACCAAAATCATGCATCACAGCTCACAGATCTTCTGCCTGCTGCAGCTCTCCAGTGCTCAGGTGAGCAGAGGTGACTGATAGAGAGATAAGCTCTCAATTTCATTGTCTTAAAGATCATAAAAAACACAATCATATTAACTGTGAATTTTGTCAGCATGCAATTATGTCAATGCAGGCTGCATCATTTGGTGAAAAAGTCAGAAAGGGAAAAAAAACCCTCTGTAGATAACTGCAGCCACCATAATGCTGCAGACATGTCAAGTTGTAAACTGTCTGAAAATTACCCAGATTTTATGTGGAGGATTTAACCCAAATTTCCACTACAGGTGGTTCGGCTCCGCTGCATTGCTTAGTTCGCCGTCATTCATTTCCACTCCACACTGCATCCACTCCACTCTAGTGTGATGCACAGTGGAGCTCTGAGAAGTATGGGCAGGAAATGCGAGATTGCACGATAAAATTAATGTGTAAGTCTGAGCAAAATAATTCATTCTGTGGAAGACGGAACATGCTTGTTGCAGTTGTCTTTTTGAAACTTCTGATTTCAGAATAAAATCCATGTGTATATGAATATGCTCCATGCTACATGTTGCCATCTGTTTTCCAAACAGAACAATACATTTTGACTGTATTTGTGAATAAATGTATCCATTTATTTATTATTATAGCTAGAATTGAAGATACAGATGTTGTGTTTGTTCCTTTTCCAGTTGGAACAACATGATTTTTGTAGATTGACTCCAGAGCAGCTCCAGCGTCTGGCAAAAATAGGATTGAATCTAATTTTGGCATACAACATATAGCATGATGAAAACAAGAAATTAATATCCTCACTCTGCTGCAGTCTTTAGTCTCTCTAAGCGGTGAGGGGTTATAGGGACTCCGATGAGCAGCTGTACAACCGGGATGTAAATGTGACATTTTCTATAGGTAAAATTAATCACTGCAATAAAATAACTGTTCTCTGTCACTTTTACAGTGGATTGCATCAACTCTGTTACATTACAGAAGGAAGCTTCACTGACGTGAAACGTAAATCTGTGGATCTGTATTTGATTACTCTGGCTGGCTTTCTCAAGGACCCGGATGTGTGACACAAAAATCTGAATTTTAGAACTGAAATTGAATTATGAAACTGAAAGTGAATGTAGTCAAACTGAATTTTTAATAGACCAAAATACAGTTTCAAAGCAAATTAATTCAGATTCTAAACTTTAAATTCAGTTTCAATTTAATGAAATTCATTTTCAAACCAATGCAATCAATTTCAAGTTATGCACATTCAGATTCAACCTGAGCGATTCAAATTCAGTTCCTGCTGGCACATATTTCTGTCCATATGATCCTAAAGTATTTACTTACAGTAACAACCAAACTCGCATCTAATTTAAAATCAGGTCAAATGTCATGCAGTGCACCCACATTAGGTATGCACCACTGCTAGACGTGTGTGTACGTTTGTAGTATTAACCTGTTTCTAAAAGGATTGTAAAAAACAAATATGTCCTGTCACAAAACAGATTTAGCCCTGATAAACAAACTTGTTTAAGTCATTTTAAATGTATTTTGCATTCACTCATTATCTCTGGTGAGAAGGAGGTCTGAATTTCACTTCTGGATCTACTTGACCTGTTTGGATGGATGGATGGATGGATGGATGGATGGATGGATGGTGCTGAATGAATAAGAAGTATATTTGAATTATGTTGGTTGATGTTTTCCTTGTTCAAAAATTAAACAAAACTTAATAAGTTAAGTAAGAAAGTTGGAGATCTATTTCATAGGTCTCTGACTGTCTGAAAAAAAATTATATTAAAAACATTTACTTTGATCTCATTTGCTTTTATTTCTAATTATGTCAGTTTCTGTCCTCCATATATAAAGACATGTTTGCAGGAAGTTCAGTTAGAAGAATGAAGGCAGGGCTTCACTGGACGTGATGACGTATCTACCAGTCCGCTGGCGTCTTTCAAATCACGTGATTAGTTTGAAGTGGGAGTGTAAAGATGGCAGCCCCTCAGAGGCGCTTTAACATGGCTCGACAGAGAACTTTCTGCCTTTTGTTACCTGTAAAAAGCGTCAGAAGAATAATATTTGGGCTCGTTGTGGTTTGTGTTTTGGTGAAGCCGTCGTTGGCTGACGAGCCGGATTTTAAGGAGGAATTTTTGAAGCGGGAATATTCTCTGGTCAAACCTTACCGCGGTAAGTTAAAACCAGGCAGATATGTGTCATGAGCTGACAAGTAATATTTTTGAAGGGATTTTAAAGTCCGGAGCGCTAAGGTCATGTTGTTAGCAGCTGTGGTTATTATTTAACTAACAAGGTTTGATGCAACCAGCGCTTCGAAACCAAACGTTGAGGTTTCAAAAGTTTCAGCTGTTCAGTCTTCATGAACTCTGGGTTTTTACAGAATGTAAGGCTAATACACCCAACAGAGTTTATTTATGTTGGATTTACTTTAACTCTTCTCCTGTTTATTGAAAACTACTGGTCTAAATAATAAAATACAAATAGAAGTGTGATGGATCAGCTGGAAATATTTTGTCCTCAAGTTTCTCATGTAGGAGCTGTCATCTGCCTCATCAACTACTGGAGTTATCCCAGGTTAGACTTGTCACAGGTTTTATGGTCTTTATCAAGGTTTATTAGCTAATCAAATTTTCAGGTGATTGATGTGTAGGTAGGTGGGCAGTCAGGTCAGATCTGTCAAACATTCAGACCTTATTGTTTATGATTGTTCTAATAATTGGTAATGGTGCACTGATAACAGTTTCTTGGCCAATCACTGATTTGTAAAAATCCTGACCTGCTGGTTCTGATTTTGTCTGATGCAGATTTGTTTATTAACTGACACTGTCAGGTGTTACATATTGGCTGGCCGATTTATCATGCATCACTAATAATCAGTGTTTAAATTTAGAGTAATGCTGCAAATTGGACTTCAGCTCTCCACAGAATGAGAAAACACAGCAGTCCTAATCTAGTCTGGATTAAACGCCAACCTCACTGCTGATGTTTCTCAGGTTTGAACCTCTGTGTTCTTACTTCTGTCTGCAGAGGAACAGAACCCTCCAGCCTGCACCAAGGCACTTATCACAGGTTAAACTTATCACAGGTTAAACTTTTCCCAGGTTAGACTTTTTTATGCTTTATCATATTTTATTAGATTTTTTTCTTTTTTAAATGGCCTCCTGTGTTTGCTTTTGTCATTTTTTATATTTGTTTTGTGTGCAGCTCTTTGGCCAACAGCAGTTGTTTTCAAATGTTCTATATAAATAAAGGGAATTTAAAAACATGCAAGAACAGCTTGTTCTGTTGCAGATTGTCCACTGTGACGGGATCATCTGACTGTTTCAGAAATAGTTACTGATAAAACACTAATTAGTTCTTTGGGATTCATGCGTTCTTTCAGGCCTGGGCTTCTCCACTTCCTCACAGTGGGATTTGATGGGAACGGCCATGGTGACCCCCGACCATGTGAGGCTGACCCCAGATCAGCAGAGCAGGCAGGGAGCTGTGTGGAGTCGGATTGTAAGTCACCTGCAACAGTTTGCAGCTGTGCTTAACCCTTTATCACACATCTAACCACACCTTCGTCTTCCTCATCCTGCCTTTTGTTGCACAATCACTCTGGAACAGAAACTCTTAACTGTCGAGTGGAAATACACTTACAGTCACAGGAAGAAGAAAGTCCACAATAATGTTCAGTTCTGTTGTTTTACATGTCAGTCAGGGTGTATAAAAACAAAACAAAAGAAAAACGCTCTGGTATTTACACGAGTTTAAACATATTCAAATCTAATGTAGAGTGAACAAAAGCACACAACAGGTTCCATCATGTTGTTGTTTATTAATCTTCTAATATCCGAACTCTTGCATTTACATGCATTTTTGTCCACATATGAGGCGCCAGGTCCTAGGATGTTAAACAAAAGCAAAGTCAACATGTTAAAACTGTGTGTAAACAAACAAATAAATAAATAAATGGTCCTACCCTCTGATCCAGCAGCTTGTAGAACCTCCTGTAACAGCAGTAACTCTCAGTACTGATTCTCTGCAGGACTTTGTCAATCTGTCACATGATTGTGGAGGAATTTTGACCCACTTTTTCCATTGTGGCGTTGCTTCAGAACCTTCAGGTTTCTGCTGAAGGTCCCACTGCAGCAGCTCAGTCAAGCTGAGGTTCTGGACTCTGGACGGTTTCAACACCTTTTGTTTCTGTTCTTTTTGAGCTGTTCTGCTGTAGAGTGGCTGTGAGTTGCCCGGGGATAACAGTTATTAGACCTAGTTTTACACATTAACATTAAAAAATTTATAAAACTGTCTTTTTGATAAAACTATCTTTTGATAAACTGTCTTTTTGATCATGGGTGCAAACCACTCTTTGTTTTTCTGCATTTCTCTCTCAGCCTTTAGTTTTGCGTGACTGGGAGCTGAAAGTTTACTTTAAAATCCACGGCCAGGGAAAGAAGAACTTACATGGGGATGGCCTTGCAATATGGCTCACCAAAGAACGCATGCAGAATGGTAAGTAATAAAGCAGCAACACTGTTAATGAAATGTTTCATTTAATGCTGAAAGTAGCATTTATAAAACTCAGATGTTGAGGAAATAGAAAATATGGAAATGAATGGAAGATATATCCCTGCAGTTTCAAAGACTTCACTCAGACATGTTCACATGATCTGATCACATGTTTACATCCTGTATCTGAAGTGCAGCAGGAAACCAAACACTCATTTTCAGCTGTGTAACAAGTGACAGTTGCAGGAACCAGTTTGGTTTTTTTTGCCTGCTCCATGTTTTTTTTTATGTCCGTGTTGTTGAAACTTGCAGTTTGTCACATGCAGCTCATATACGGATGTTTTTTTTTCTTCACAAACCCACTGGCACTGCTGTCATTTAAAATGTTTTTATGAGGGGAAAACAACAAAACCAAGATAAATAATTTCAGAACTTTTTCCACCTTTAATATGAGCTCTAATCTGTACAACTGAACTGAAGTAAACTGAAAAAAAAACCTTAAAAAATCAAATAAAGTGGTTTTATAAATGTGCACATCCTTTTAGAACTTGGGATTTGACTGTTCAGAAAGACTTATCACATCAAATTTCATGTTAAATAGGAGTGAATTTCCACCTCCCATCATTTAAAGTGCCTCTGATTAACCCCAAAGAAAGTTCAGCTGTTGCTCATATTGAACTTCTGATCCTGTTTGTTAAATACAGATACATTGGTTTCGTTTTGTGTGTGAACCATGTTTCAATGAAAGCAGAAAATGTATCACTTTGTCAAAAAATCTAAGTTGGTTTATCAAAATCATAACAAAAAATGTCAAACATTCAAAACCAGGCCAAAGAGGTTTAGTTTTATAATATGCTGAAAAAATAAATACATATTTTTGTGAACAACAAACGTAGTTCTTAATTCTTTAGTATTATTTCTTTCTGCTGTTTGTTTACTCTTCTGTTTGTGCTCTCCTCTGGCGTTGGCAGGTCCTGTGTTTGGAAACATGAACCAGTTCACTGGACTTGGTGTGTTTGTGGATACTTACCCTAATTCTGACAGAAACCATGATGTAAGACTACTTACTTATTTAACTGTTGTCTGAAATTTCTCAGCTGAAGAACAAATGTGGAATAATTTTATTCTCTGTTTGAAATAAACATAGTCAAGAGTGAAAAATCAAACCAGCCTGTGTCAATAAACTTTGAGGTAACGTCACAGAAGTGGGCACAGTCTGAGTTGTTTGGGACATTTGAGCTCACCAATTATGTTGGTGAGTTCTAGGAGCTAGCTTTGTTATTACCAAATAATAGATGTCTAAAGATGGTTAATAAATAATAATAAAATTATTACTGCTACTTTCTTTATAAAGCTCTTTAAAAACATCCACAGCTGCAACAAAAAGCAGTCAAACGCAAAATAACAACAATAAAATTGCTAAAAGCAACACTAAGACCAGTAAAAACAATATAAAAGGCAAGACAAGAAATACTAATGCGTAGAAATGGGGGTGGGGTTATGTATTTTCCAGGCACATAGTTCAATTCTATTCCACAATCAAGTAGCTGTGGTACCTTCAGTTTTTATGAAAATGCTGTAAATACTGTATCAAAAATAAAATACCTTTGCATCAGGATACATCTAAATGCCTTTAAATTCCTCTTTTCTTTAGGAACCTCTTACTGTTTCCGACACTCCCACTTCAGCACGTCTTCACAACTAAACTTTGTGCCACTTACAAACTTTCGTAGTTGCGTTTGCATCCAAAAATACATTTCCTTCTTTAATCTGACAAGTACTGGACTGAGAAATAGTTAGTATTAACCCGGATTTACACTAGATACGACTCCACTCCGCTGCAGTTCACAGCTGTTTGTTTACACCCCAATTTAGAGAGCGTCCGCTCAGCTCCGCGCTGGTGCGACACAGAGGAGGGAGCATGTACAGGAAGGAGATCGTTTGATAAATCCAGTGATAAATGTGGAAGTCAAAGCAAAAACTATTCTGTGGAAGACGAACTCTTAACACAGCTAAAAACATAGATATAAAGGCTTTTGGTATCTATGGTGAAGACTGAATCCCTGTCGTCTTTTTGAAACTTAGATTTCAAAATAAAATACACGTAAATGGATTGTACTTATATAGCGCTTTTCTATCCAACCAGGATACTCAAAGCGCTTCACACTACAATCTGCTCTCATTTACCCGTTCACACAGCACTCTATTAGGTCTCTACAAAGCTAACATGTACAATCATCTATGGAGACTAATCAGTGCCAATCACATTCATACACTGATGGGACACTCATCAGAGGCATCGGGGGTAAAGTGTCTTGCCCAAGGACACAACAACTGAGACAGCTGGAACGGGCGACCTTCCGGTTCCAGGACGATTCCCCTAACCACTCTGCCACAGCCACCCCAAACATGTATTGTGTGTGTACACAGCTCCGGTTCAGACCAGGGGGCTGTTCCTCCCATTCATGCCCCTCCAGGTCTCACTATCATCACCCACATGAGCATTTAAGTCACTCAGCAAGACCCCATCAGTCCCCATCTCCAGCCCCCCGTCCAAGGACACCATATGGATGGATAATCTGAACTGCTATTAGGTGCGAAAACCCGGCCACCAGGGGCTCGCAAATGTGCCCCACCTCCAGGCCTTGCTCCAGAGTTGGGTCCCCGTGACCTGCGTCCGGGCAAGGGAACACTAGATCCATCGTTGTCACTCATCATTAATGGTCTTTAGGCTGCACTTTGCCTGATCCCTCACCTAGGACCTGTTTGCCTTGGGTGACCCTACTGGGGGCATGAAACCCCTGACAATATTGCTCCTAGGATCATTGGGACACTCAAACTTCTCCACCATGATAAGTTGGCAGCCCAGGGAGAGAATAGTATAAATATGTACAGTACAATTCTGACACCCTATTGGTTTTTACATGATCCATCACACCTGTACATGACATGAATCACGTCACACTAAAGCAGGACACAGCAGACATATAGTCTAGTATGAAGGTGACTGAGGCAGAAAGGTATTGTACAGGTGCTGGTCATAAAATAAGAATATCATGAAAAGTTGATTTATTTCAGTATTTATTTTCAAAAAGGTAAACTTGTATATACTATTCATTCATTACACGCAGACTGACATATTTCAAATGTTTATTTCTTTTAATTTTGAGTATTTTTACTGTTTTGTTTTAAATTGTTCATTATATTTGTGACCTGTTTTTTTTGTTTTAGTTATTTTGCTCTCTGTTAAGCACTTTTTGAAATTTGTGCCTGTGAAAGGTGCTATATAAATGAAGTTTATTTATTTACTTACTTACTCACTCACTCTCAGGTGGTTTAGAAAGGCTAATTTGTAAAACATCAAACATGAGGTTCATAAAAACTTTGAAGGGTCTGTAAATAAAACCAAGCTAATGACCAGGATCTGGTGACTGCCTCTGATAGAGGAACTGCCTCTGAAGTGGCAGCATCTGTTTCCTGTTGTTATTCAGTGTATGTTTGATTCAACTCCTTTCTTGCAGAGGACGTTCCCGTACATATCACTGATGCTAGGAAATGGGACCCTGCTGTACGACCACAATCGTGATGGGAGAACCTCTGAGCTTGGAGGCTGCACAGTTTTGGCACGCAACTCAGTTCACGACTCATTTCTGTTGCTCAGATACTCCAGAAACAGACTGACGGTATGAAACAGCCATTATTACATCACCCAGAGCTTTCACAAGTGTTCATCCCACTTTTTAATTTGTTGTTTTACAACCTTAAATTTAACAGGATTTTTATTTTATTTTATTAAAAACAATAATTCTATAAAGATGCTTCAGATTATTAAGGTTAAATGGGATGGGAAACTTGTTTTTTAATATTTAAAAATATACATCCAAAACAGAACATTGGTGCGTTGCATATGTATTCAGCCTCTTTCAATGTCAGTGTCTTTTGTATTTTTCACATTTAAAAACAACAAAGTTGACCAACAATAAAATGAGTTCAGAAAAATCATCCATAAAAATCAACAGGCAAGATGAAATGTACTAAAACAACTCAAAACAATGTAAAATAGTGAGTTTTTATGTGAGATTTAAAGGACTGAGTGTTGGATTAAACTTTTTTTTAATAAGTCTGGACTGAAGAATTAAACACTAATTGTGGATTTATTATAATAGGAGTAAAGTAATTAGAGGTAAAGAAATGAATGAAGGTTACAAGCTGAGCAGAACTCAGTGCCTCTGCAAAACTTCTGACCCTAAATAACTCAGACGAGAAGTAAATATTTGCCAAGGTTTGTTTAATTAGATGGAGTCAGAGGAAGTGATTTTATAATTTAGTAGACAAATTAAACATTAACTGTCAGAAGTTGTGACACATTTCAGCTACGTTCACACTGGACGTCTTAATGCTCAAATCTGTTTTTTTTTTTTTTTTTTGCTTGGACGTTCACATATTTTAAATACAACCTCCATCAGACTCCGTTGAGAGCCCCTCACTGCACTGATGCCACCTGCATGCACAGAACATGTTGTGATGTCACATTTAGCAATGGACGCTAAATGTTAGCAATGTCAGATCTGAAGTTGTTGTGTAATCAGAGCAGTTTAAATAATGATCTGACATGCTTGTTTAGTTCAGTGTTTATATCTGAACCTGCCTCTGCTCAGATGCTCCAGTGCAGCATTTTATTTAAAGAACAAAGCGACGTGCTGGAAGTAAAGTATCGTCCGAGTAACTTTAGCATTGATACAGTCCGAGACAGACGTTGAACATTACTATTGTATGTTTCTGTGGATTCTCAGTCATCCAGGACATGGAAAATAAAAAGAAAAAAGACAAAGCATCTGAACTTGTATTCTGTAACTGAAGACTTGTGGAGCTACAATATTTAAACAGCATGACTCCAGGTTAATATCGTTATTTGAAAAATTCTAATTTGTCACATTTAGACTGTCATGAAAAAAATTGATTATGTATGAAGGTAGCCTTAGATTTCTAAACTATGACATATTTTGATAGCGTATAAATCAGTATCAATCGCATATCAAACCGTAAAATGTTCTTGGAACCAGTAACAAATAATATTTTTGTCCCACCATTCTACAAACTGCAGGACTAAGGGACGGGCTTGTTTTATAGTCTGGGACCTGCCACTGCACCACTAAGAGCATCCGCCTGGAAAACTATAAAAGTCAAGAGTTCAGTGAGGGCCAAACCATTTAACACTTTAAAAGTGAGTGACAGAATCCTAGAACTAAACAGGTAACCAGTGTGAATCTGTTAAAACTGTGGTCATGTGGTCATGCCTTCTCAGACCTGTTGGAAGAATTGCAGGAACGTTCTGGACTGACTGCAGGAGATGAGAGAAAATTGCTCAAAGCTTAGAGAGTTGTAGTCGTCCAGTATAGAGGTGATGAAGCCATGGACAGGTGTTTGGAAGTAATGTAAGATTTTTGCTTTGGCAGTTTTACATACATGATGAAAACTGTCTGAGAGTGAAGAAACAATGAGGAGCCAGAGGGCCAAGAAAATGAGCGAAGTCAAATTTTAATCAACTCGGTCTGGTTTTAGTTCAGCATTAATGAATTCTGAGTGTTTTTGATATCTTGTAAACAGTGTTGGGGAGTAACTAATTACATGTAACTTAGTTACGTAATTTAATTACAAAAACACTTTAACTGTAATTAGTTACAGTTACAATGAGAAAATATGTAATTCAGTTAGTTACTTCTTGAAATATTAAGAATTACATTTTTAGTTACTATTAAAAAAATATAAACAAAAACCTTTGCGAAATATTTAATGATATTTTTTATTGCTATATCACCGTTTCCCGCTACG
>JARVJO010077077.1:0-16477 GCA_031762555.1 Cynodonichthys magdalenae | reverse complement strand
GCTGAGACGGCTTCCTGCTTTTGGAGCGGTCTCCGGTCCGCTTGACGTTCACATTGCAATCGAACCGCACCAGAGTTCTTTTCAATCGAACCGAGACCTACGTTTTCAGGCGGACCAGAGTTCGCTTGTTTGGTCCGAATCACAGTTCGATTACGCATTCACACCTCCCCAAACGAACCGGACTTTCCAGACAAACGAACTATAGTTCGATTAAAGCGAACTAAACAGGGCTGGTGTGAATGCACCCTTAGTAGTATCTCACTGAGCTGTGATTGCTGGTGACTAGTTGGTGACCAGCATAAAATAGAATCTCCAAAATGGTCTGAAATGTTCGCAGGGTTTTTCAATTTCCTTGCATGAGTTGCAGAGGTTTGCAATTTTTTTGTGCTTGAATTTTGAACACTTTTGACAGTTAACCAAACTGTTGCTAACAAGGAAAGCAGAGAGAGAGAGAAAAAAGGTCTTGTTAACTCTAAAACTTTTGGGACACGAGGCTGTTTTGTAGCCTCAGCCCAACAGTTTTACTGTTAACACACAGATTATGTTACTGGCAATATGATCACACACGAGAATGAAAAGCAGCAACTGTCATCTAAGTTGGCTCGGAATATGCACCAATGTGTATTTAATAATACAATATGTAAGGCTTTGGGTAAGTGTATCAATTCCCCCCTCACCTTATCTACTTTCTTTGTCCTGTCTACGCATGCCGGGCTGCAGTTGCATGACTTTGCTATTTAGAGTAGCACAAATTAATGAAATTTTATGAAACAGGAAGTTTAGAAGGTACACTCTAAAAATGAAATGTTGGATTTACTTACCCCTGTTATGTCAACTGGTTCCACTTAACTGAGTTGAGTAAATTCAAAGCAACATACTCATGTTCTCTGGTTAAAAAACTGGTATATTGCTTTGAATTTACTCAATTCAGTTAAGTGGAACCAGTTGACATAACATGGTTCAGTAAATCCAACATTGTATTTTTTAGAGTGTACAATATATATTTTTAACAGAAAATACAATACAATTTACTTCTCTCCATCATGAGAATAGCATGTTTCCCTTCTTTGTGCACAAACAGCTTTTGTGGTTTAGATAAATCCTGTATTATTACAAATCATCAGATCTTTCCAATTCATAAAAAAGCTTTGTTTGTTCTAAAACAAATAACATTTTCATGGTGGACAGATGTATTTTACCTTCATCCTATTCACCTTGTGTATTCAAATATTTGTAGGGGAACAGAATTTAGGAGAAAAAAAACTGTATTACAGGAAATCTAATAGGCAAAATCAACAAGAGTTTAGTTTCACAGTGTCTTTAAATACAGTACTGTGTGTGTGTGTGTGTGTGGGTGTGTGTTTGTGGGTACATGTCACACATTTATCTCTGTGCTCTCGTCTTTGTGCTTGTGTGAGTGAGTGTTTGTATGAAAAAGAAACCACTTAAAAGACTGAAAACCAGACCGATGCACAGCTGAATGGTTACTTATCCTTTTAAATAAATTATATCTAGTTACAGATCTTAATGTTCACCCTTATTATTGTTTTTATATACCATTCTACTGCTGAAACACACCAAACGTCTGCTAAACCATGTAGATTCCTCACTTGTTACATTGAAAAGGAACCTTCCCTTGTATTAACCTAAAATATTTACAATTATGTGTGTGAAGCAGTAAAGATTTTAAGAACTGCTGAACAATTTGTCAAAGTAATTTATTTCTTTTACTTTTGGAGTTATGACATCTGGTTATTACAGATTCTCAGAATTAGAATGAATCATAATATGTGAGTTATAAAAAAATCACATATTTCCTCTTCAATGAATCAAAAACCTGTGGATAGTTTGTGCTCCTAAAGGGAAAACCTTTACAGAATTGTATCAGTTTTTTTCCAACTACTTTTAATATAACTTTAATGGCACAACTAATTACCTGGAGACACTTTCATTAAAATTTTAATGTTGCAGTGTTTACAGTGTTTTAAATGGGACTGCCATTTGTCCATTGTGTATATATAAATAGGTTTTCTGCACTCTAAAAATGAAATTGTTGGATTTACTTACCCATGTTATGTCAACTGGTTCCACTTAACTGAGTTAAGTAAATTCAAAGCAACATACTCATGTTCTTTGGTTAAAAAACTGGTATATTGCTTTGAATTTACTCAACTCAGTTAAGTGGAACCAGTTGACATAACATGATTAAGTAAATCCAACATTTCATTTTATAGAGTGTGTATGCTTTTTTCTCAGAGTATGTGTGTGTATATAAGAAAGGGTTTTAATTACTTGAGACAAATTGTTTTTAGTCACATGAAATCAAAGGCTACGTTCACACTACAGGCATATGCAACCCATATTGGATTTTTTCCTGACAGTCTGAATGTGATAAATCCAATTATTTTCAAATCTGACCCAGGCCCTTTCAGTATGTGGTACTGAATCAGATGTATATCTGATGCTTTTCAAAGTGACTGCACTCTGAACGCTCATGTTGCATTTCATCTGACTTTTACATGTATGAGTTGTGAGGTGGGGATGAGAGTGGATCGATCCAAAAATAATGATAATAACTTTCAGTCATGCTGTTTAAATCTTGTAGCTCCACACATCTTCAGCTTCAGAACAGAAATTTAGTTTTTGTTCTTTTAAGTTTTCCATGTCCTGGATGACAGAGAATCTGCAGAAACATTATCATAACGTTGTTAGACCGTATCAATACTAAAGTTACTCAATCAATACTTTTCTTTTAGCACATCGCATTGTTCCAAAAATAAAATGCTGAACAAAGCATTTGGTACGAGGCAGGTAAAGATATAAACATTGAACTAAACAGGTATGTCACATAATTATTTACTTTGCTCTGATTACACAAAAACTTTGGAATTGACATGCTAACAAATTGCGTCCATGTTTAGCTACTTTTGTAAACAGTTAGCTGAATGTGACATCATGTTCTCTTCTGTGCATGAGGGTTGCATCAGGGCTGTGGAGAGTTCACACTGAAGTCAGATGGAGGTTTCATTCAAAATGTAATGTGAACATTCATGCAAAAATTTTGGATTTTTTAAAAAAATATCTGGATTGAGCATTAAGACCTGCAGTTTGACCGTAGCCAAAGGGTATGATGACAAATTATCTGGTCCTTCGAGAGTCCTGATAAATTATTTAAATTTGCTAAACAAGACAACAGATTAGCAACAACACATGACAACACTGTGTCAGTTCTTCTTCTAAACAAATTGACCAAGTTTAGAAGTGGTTTGTGAAAAACTAAGTCTACACCATAATTCAATAATTTGTAGTCACTATTAGCAGCAACAATGTGAAATAATCCTGTTACATGTTTTTCACATGATTGTAAAATAAATTTCTTGCTACTTTTTTTACAAGATCATTTCAGTTCATTGAGTAAGCTAACATTTTTTATTCACTTTTCTAAAGTCCCATTACAGAATTTGAGTCAAGAATGCTGTTACGTACAGTAGGTTTGCATCAATGCCAATGCCAGGTCGAAAAATGTTAATGTATATGTTTTCACAAGTTTTTCAATATCACAGTACTGTCTTATTCCACTGGCAAATTATTTCCCTTCATTTGAAAAAAATCAGACTCAACTTAAGTGAAATAATCTGACAGTGGAATAAGACAATTGCACTTGGTACGACTTCCTGAAATAAGGAAAATTTTCAGGCTGACAAGATTAATAATCTAACACATTCTGCTCTTGTCTTGTGTTTTTTAAAAGCTCTGCGACCATGTTAGAGATGTTCCTTTTACTATTATTGAAGAGTCACAGAGTGGACAAGTTCAACAGTAACTGTACATTCATCTACCCATTGAGTAAATTTGAACCCAAGTTTTGAAATATGTTTTAGTATCCATGTCTGTAGATGATAAAGTAAGTTATCTGCAGACAGACCTTTGTGGAAAGAAACAAAACTTGACCTGTGAAAAAAATGTTTCAGAATTTATTTAAAAGTTGTATGCTGGGATCTTGTCAGTTATTCTCTAGAGACAGAAACAGACAATTTTTCCACTAGATCTGTCATAATCCCACGCATTGCTCTGATATAGACAGAAGAAAGTAAAGGCAGTATGCTTCTAATCAGTTACTGGTTACTTCCTGAAATAAAAATGAAAGTATAGCACATCTCCCACACAAATATGTAAGGGTCAGAAAGGAAAATAAATGCAGTACATAGTATATTACATTAGATGTTAAAATGTGATAAAGTGCAATTTAAAAAGGAAATAAAACTGCTGCTTCTCTGCGGAAAGTTAAATTGGTACAAAGCCACTTCAGAAGCAGGGAAGGGTCATTTGATGAAAGGCATTCAGACATGTACTTTGATATACAGTATATAAACCATTGGTAGTAGCTGAAGCTCTATTAGACACACATGAAGGAGAATAAGTTCGTAAATTTTCTCCACCGTTGAATTTATAACATCCGTTGCAGCCCAGATGTAGCCATATAAAGTTGGTCAGCCCCTGACAGAACCGCTCTAAGTACTGATTTATCAGACTGACATTGGTGCTATCATGAGTATCATCACACGTGTTTCCTGCTGGATGACCCTGCCCCCATAGTTAGATAAAAGCCTCACATTGTTTTCCAATTGCAGGTGATTTTTTCCCCCCTGCTTATCTCTTCTCTGACCTTCCTCAAAGGCTTTCCTCCAGGACAGATGACCTGAGATAATGTAAGGGCAGAGTAATTGGATCAAAAAAACAGCAAACAGAGCCTGTGTGAGAGACAGGTTAAGCTGCCTCTTTTCCTTGAAATGGCATTGGTTTAGCATTTCTTGACCTAACCAGCAGAAGCTGCTCCAGTGATCGAACACTTTACCAATGACAGCTTTGCTCATCAGTGTTCTTGGTTGAGCGGTGAATGACTTTTCACAAGACGACTGGAGGAAGGAACTCAGCCATCTCCATGCAAGAGGTTGGGTCAGCGAGTCGCATGCGGCACAGCAAGGTCACAGTTCAGCTGAACTCAATTTGGCACAGCAAATTGACAAGCAAGCAAATCTGGACTAAATTGAGTGAGAGGACAGATTGATTGATTTAAGGCCAAGCATTCTCTTAAAGCAGAAATCAGAAGGACATTCAGAGGTCCTTGAGCTACACCACACAATATCCTCTAAATGTTAGAGGGGAGAAAAGGAACACCTTTACTAACCATATTATAATGTTGAAACCCATTAGTCAATGACAGGGTACTTTTATGATGCTGTCATTTTATCAATACACTCATTCATCTTCATGTAGTCTTGTATTACAATATTCAACACAGCACTTTACCTAGAGGACAAGAAGTAAAAACTCAACATTCAGCAAAGGCTTCATCTACATTATCCTCCATATAGATGTTATATTCACTCATGGTTATCATTTTTGACTTCCAGGGCAGTAAAAAAGTCTACACTGAGACAAGTCTACTTTATGCATTGTAATTTGATTAGTCAAACCCCAGTGTGTGTTAAGCTGTTTGAGTCAAGACAGAGACCAGTCCTCCCTCTCCCGCGGCCCAAACCAAATCAGGTCAGGATGCTTAATTGTAGACCAATCAACCTTTACTAATGTAATGTCACTTTTATTTAACATGAATAAATGAGAAACCTCTTTGCTTCGAGAGTGTGCTGAGTGAAAGTCAGCGTTAGGGCCAGCTTGGGCATGATGAGAATGAACCGTTTGATCTGCTGAATATTAATGCTCCTCCAAGATTATAGGGATTATTAGTTCTTTTCTCACTGACAATAGAGTTATTTTCAGAAGCCATCGATTAAATTGCTCAGGGAATTGCCTTTGATATGAGTACGCCCACATGAGAAGCCACTTTTGGATTCTGAGTAGTGCTAATTCTAAGTCACTCCTCAATTAATTTGTTATTAAAATTAAAAAATGCATGAGAGGCTCAAATGAGCAGGCATTTCTCAGGCTCTCTTTTGACTAACAGGCTACTCACCAAATACAGTCATGGTTAAAGCTAAGTACATCCTATTTTAACTACAGAAATTGCATTTTATATAGAAATGCAGTATGAATTGTGAGAGCTGAATACTGCAGTTTAATGAAGAGCTAAAACTGAATTTCTAAATTTAAAACAATAGGACTGAACATGGAAGGTGGAAGAAAATATGCATTCGTTCATGGAATTATCCATTCATTTCTTTTAACTGCTTTTTATTTTGGCATCCCTGTCTAGCTGTTACTGTGAGAGGATGGGGGTACATTCTGGACAGATCACAACTCCATCACAAAGCCATACAAGGTATTTTTCGGTTGCAAGGTTCGGCTTGGCCCACCTCCACTCCAGTCGGCCTGGCCTTACCAGCCCTGGTTGTGTTTGCATTGAGCACAGAGCTCAATGTGGGCGGGATTATAATATTAAACACAAACAATATTATTTCATTTTATTTGCGATAAAACAGTAATAGACTAAACCAAACTCGACGGAAAAGTAACAAATATTGAACCAGACCATCCAGCTATGTAATGGTTAAGATGAGAGGGTAGGACAACAGAGAATGGTAAGCTAAAGGTAGCTAATGTTAGCTTGTTTTTGTTTGGTAGCTTGCTACTTTGTTGTGAAGTTAAACTTGTTTAAAAAAACCTGTTCCAGTCACTGCAATCGTTTGACGTAAAGTTACAAATCTGTGACTTAACCCCTCCAGTCAGAACCAATCAAACAACAGTTGATGTTAAATTGGGCTGAGAAACATAGCCCAAATAAAACTGATGGGTCATGGGGTACCAAATATCGAGGTGGAACTGGGCCATAAAGAACTCTGGTTTGAAGCTGGCCAGGGCCTTGCAGTGCAAAAAAGGCCTAAAGAGACAACCAACCATTCACACTCTCACTCACACCTAGGAACAATATAAGATACTCATTAAACTAATGTATGTTTTTGGTCTGTGGGAGGAAACAGAAATACCCTGAGAAAGCCCACCTGTGATGTTCTTGCTGAGAGGCAACAGATACTTAACCTCCATTCAGCCTCCTTCATCGAATGTTTTTATTACTGTTTAAAAACACTTTGAGCATTATGGGTTGCCACAGTAACAAACCAAGTAAAAGGTTAACCAATTTCATGACAATGGAAATCTTGAACTCAATCTGAAGTTTCCTTGCTTAGGCATTAATCCTATTTTGTAGTTTAGGGCAAATGTCTTTAAAAATATAAATTTCAAATAAAAACAAACATTTGGCATTTAGCAACATATTGCCTATCAAATAAAATGTTTTATTTATTTATTTTGTTTATTTCTCATGTTCAATTTAGTTTATTTAAGCCCTAATAGACACCAGTGACCCCTGTGACCCTGAAAAGAAAAGAAGTGGGTTAAGATAACGAATGACTGATGGGCATTATTCCAAACATCCAGCTGTTTTGTTCTAATTCACGTTTCTAATTAAAGCTGTTTCTAAATGAAGAAGCAGAAAGATATTACCTAGTTTTTTTTTGTTTGTTTTATTTATATATACACAAATTCACTGTTGCTTTTGTAATTTAGCTTGGTGTCTGTGAAATAAACAACGACACAGTGTATTTTGTCATATGTTGTCATTTTTGGACTTATGGACTAGAATATTTTTTGTCACATCCTATTGTTTAAAAAAGTAAATTTGAAACGGGGAACCGTTATTTTTTTAAGTGTTTAACATTTCATCTATAAGCAAAAAATAAAATGTGAATGATATGAATTCAGTTAAATAGAAAGCAAGTACTGTATAAACTGTAGATGAATTCATGATGTTTAAGTATTTATCTAACTCGTGTTTTCTCTTTATTTTTTTTCTCAGATGGATTGACTGCTGTTTCTCTCTTGTCTACGCTTGTGTCCTTGAGTAGCCACACTGAATATATGTTTGTGTGTGTTCTCTGTTAATCATCACAGGTTTAGTCCATACGAGTGGTATAACCCCCACCCTTGCAACCCTGACTCGGATGTAGTGGAAAACAATTTCACCCTGCTTAATAGTTTCTGGTTCGGAGTTGGAGCTCTCATGCAGCAAGGTAGACGCCTCTGCCTGCCCCTCTTTTTCTAGCACTGGTCCCACTTTTTTGCTGGGGGTCAATGATTCTCTTTGACTGGTCCCATGGCCATGCATGGGGGCCTCTGTGCATGTAGCTAGATGACTCCACAGGTGGAGTTCAGCAAGTGGAATTGTGCCGAGGAGGAATGATGTTGGGATTTATTATGATGCGTCTGCATGCATCCCTTCTCCATGTAACCTAAGGTACTTTCACAAAACACTTCAAGCTGTGACCAAGGCACCCGCTACCCTCTGATGTACCTTTGTGACACCAAGCGAGGTTGTAACAGAGCTTAAACAGTCGACATGTGAAATGGTAACCCGGCTTTATGGCTCAATGATGCCATGCAGTGACGAATGATGGTCCCATCAATTGGATTAAAAACAACAATAAACAGATTTATTACAGAAACATTTGATGATAATCGAGAGCAACTTTGCATTTAGCTGAAAAATTTGGTTAACCAGTAAAAGGATCACTAAACTAAATTAATTTGTCATGCTTTGAAAATGATATAAGATAGATATCTGTCACACTTTTAGTGTGTAATGCTCCATGTCAACACAGCTTCCACAAACCTTGCTTAATTTCTTTATCTTAATATTACTTTTCTTTTTACTCCTTTACTCTATTTCTTACTCATTTTATGTTCTGTGCAGGGCATGTCATGCTTGTTTAGTGATTTATGAATAGTTAGCAGCTCCTTAAAGATGGACTGGTATTTAGGGTCATTTTGCAGAACTGCTTTGTGAAAGTGCCAATAGATGACCCTCCCTTTTCCAAAACTATTTACAACAGGTAAGTGCACCCCAGATTGTCCAAGGATCAAATGTACTGAATTGAATGCGAAAGTAAATGCAGCCTGTTGGCTTTTGCGTCACTCTCAAACCAGTGCAATATCTTCTCAACTAGTTGTCATCTAACAAATAAACTACCAGAAAGTGATACATAATTTTAGTAGCTTTTGCCTTTTATGATGACAAGATATGCATATATGTTGCAAATATGTTGCATCATTTTAACTACCATTTATCCTAAAGCAAGAGACAAAACAATAAATGTTCAATCATGAATTAAAGCCTGCAATGTCTGGTACGCTTAACTAATTGAAACAGCTGCTACAGGCAAAGATGCTTGAAAGGGTCAGTTCATATAAATGACAAGAAAAGAAACTTTTATCAAACTATTAACCATTTGCAGTATGTTTTGTTTTGAGACTGTTGTTTTTGCCAGTAAAATGGAATAAAATGTGATATATTTTGTGGTCTTTATAGTAATGAACAAAAACAGTTTTTACAGGAATTACAGTATTTGAAAATGGACACAAGACTCAGATTGTGGACTGAAAAGGAATGCACACAAATTTGTTATTGAAGTTTTTTCTGTTAACTCAGAAGTAATTCCTTATGAAGCAGTATAAAAACTGTTATTGTAAGATGACAAAAAATAGAACATCTTTTGACTTTGAAACACTTTGCACAACATAGTAAACAAAAATCCAATATAAAAACGGTTCTTACTGTTTTGAAAGGTTTTATTTATCATAGCGACAAGGTAACTTTTGCAGTTTTTTATTTTAAATTTTCTGTAAGATTTTTGTAGATGGGGAGTAGAGGGATGTGTGAAATATTTTTGCTGATTTTAACAAAAGTGAAATTATAGCTGTTTTTGTTTGAAGAAACCCTTTAAGTGAGACATTTCTATAATTTTTAATTTAGTAAATGTATTTGTTGTCTGATTTCATACTATAATTTATTTAAGCTGCATGCCTACTAAAACTTTTGAATCTGTAAGACAGAACAATCCTAAAATATGCAAACATATATATCATGACTGCTGATTGCGCAATACATTAACACTACAACTCTTTCTCTAAATGAAAAGAAAAAGGATAAAACAATCTGAAAGAAAGATGCAACTGTCATGCACTTGGGTTGCTCTGTAAAGTCAGTTTAAATTATATCCAAACCGGGTGCAATACATAAAATAATATTAAATGCAAATTTAATTGTTAGCCAAATGCTAAAATCAGAGAAGTGAAGTGAAATGCCTTATAAACGCACACAAACATAATATATATATATATATATATATATATATATATACTGTTAATGTGACAACCAGTTGAGAAAATGTGACTGAGAGTTCTGAATGTATAGGATAGATGAGCACTGTGTTTGCATGGCACAGTACTGATCTACACTGTAGAGAGGCTCCCCTGTGCGGCAGCGTGCCATGCCCCCCAGAAAACTGTGGGACGTGCTGTTTGGTCATGACGTTACCTTGGGTACATGACAGTCAGCCCCAACCAGACTGTTTGGGTTCGACTTGCCTGTCAGAATGTTTTCTCGTGAGGTTTCTGTGGTCAAACGGGGTAAGAAGTTTGATGATTGTAATGTTCCACTTCTGAACCTGTATCTAGTTTTGTTGCTGGGTTTCAGTCAGCGCAAACAAATCAGTTTTTATCACTAATTCCCAATGTGTGCTTGTATGTTTTTTCAATCCATAAAATGGCATTAACTTGGACTGTGACTGGCTGTGACTTACTCAAAATAATGAGAACATTTTTTAAAAAGTTTTTTTTTGTTAAAGTCTCAGATTTCCATGTTTCTAGGAACCAGAGAGCTATGTGGCTTAATTTTGCACAACCAGTTTTTTGGAAATATCTTTGCATGTGCACATGCATAGTATAGTCAGCTGTGTTCTACATCATTCACATTGTTCTGTGTCATCAAAACTGTACCTAGCTCAGCCAACTTTATCCTCACTATTTGCAACCTCCCCATTTATGATTTGACGTGAAGACTGAAAGATTTGGACCAGTTGTTTTCATATGCATATATGTATAATTTAAATTCATAAATAATGTGGTTTTTAGATCTAAACATGTTTTCTGTCAAAGGAAAGCTCCCATGCAGGTGTCAAAATACAACTACAATGCTTTTTTAAAAAGTTGGAGACATCCATGACAACTCTGTGACCATTTTTGAGTACAAGTTTAAACTGCAAGCCTTGGGGATTCAAACTCGGGAAACTGAGAACTCCTGCAAGTGTTTCAAGACACTTTGGAGGCAGCACGTTTTTGTACTGTTTATTATGACCCGGCTGCACCAATCAACATGTAATGTGGCAGGAATCTAGATGTGTTCAAACTACACTGCGCCAGCCAACAGTTTTATGATAGACCCCATATTTGAGGTTAAAAATGCTTTTAACTCGAAAACAATTCAACATAGGTGCTTCCATTCTTTTTTTTTTTTTTTTTTTTGTTAAGCTCTGATGAAGAGCTATCCATCAGGCCCACCAACGAGCCCACACCCCCCCTGGACCCCCATGCATATTTGCAAGTGTCATATATGCTACTGCTATGCGGTATCTAGTTAAATATTGTAGTCTCCAGCAATTGCAGCACCACTGCTAAATTTTACTGGCTTGGACATCGCCTATCGGTGCTATTGTGTACTTTTGTGTAAAGAGCGTCACCATTACTATGTGTTGATTGTGGACATCAGAACACTGTGTTCATATCTTAGATTACAGCTTTGCTCCATCATTTTGCACCTATACAACCCATTGGAGCAAGCTTTTATCAATATCATGTGAGTGTGCAATGTTCAGTTACACACAATAATGACACTTAATTGTCTATGAACATTTTTACTGGATGAAACTGGATGAATAAAAATATACTTTAAAGTAGCAATGTCTAGGGTCTGACCCAAATTTTGCACATTGATTGTGACAGACTTTCTTCTAGTTAGTCTGTCACCCTATTCTAAATCATTTATCAGATATATTTTACATATAGATACTTTTTTTTTTGTAGAAAACTCTGGTATAAATAATTTTAAATATTTTATTGCATGTGTCTGGTAAAAATGTAGTAGTAAAATATCAGGGACAATAAAAATGTTTCAGAAACATAAATGGTAAGTGTTAAGCTGGATTTGACTAATTTATTTAAGGGATGCAGAATAAAGATAATTAAACTTAATATTCTGGACTCAATAATTTTGGTACATGAGATTAGACATTTCTTTTAGTTAATTACTTGTTTTGTTTTTTACACCAAACAGCATCCTCTCACCTCCATTAGAGGCCTGGTACACCTGTATTTATGTCTGCAGAGTAATTAGGTTATTTATTACATTTTCAGTATTAGGTCTTAATTTATTGTAGTATTTCAAATGTATATCAAAATAACTAAGTTAATAAAAAATTGACCTAATTCCCAGAAGCCTAGATTTATGTGTTATCTATTCCAGGAGTGCACTAAATTATACATCTATGTTGTACCTAAAATACATAACATTGTGTTGAAATATAATATTTTAACAACAAAAATATAGTGTGAAGTTAACAAATAGTTTATTATACATTGAACATATATTGTATCATATTGACAGCCATTAAGTTTGATCTGTGATTAACACTGGCTAGTACCATATTATTCTGTATGTAGATTCAATCTTTGTAACACTGATAATTGTTTACTGATTGTTTTTATTAAATATGGTGCATAATTTACGTGAGTCTGCCTGCAGCTAACATTATGTACTACTGAATAGGTAGCCTTGGATGATTGTTTTAAAATAGCAAGTAAAGAAGAAACTTGCATGTTAAATGTTAATCCATGTGTTTATGTCTGTGAATTTGGATATGTGCTGCAGTTTGTAACAAAACATTCAGTTCCTCATGTGTTAATCTTCCTTTTCTTGAGCTCTGCACACATATACATATGGTCCATGTTGGTCCATGATCAACACATAGCAATGGCAACGCTGCGCATCTCAAACCACGCAATGTCTAATCCAGTAATATGTATCAATGTGCAGCACGGTGTGATAATGGCTTAATTCTAATTATGCATTTCTTACAGCAATTGTTACTCATAATGTTTTGTTGAAACATTTAGATGATGACAAAAGTAGCTGGTGGTTATGTTAAATACAAGAATAAAATTAATCCTCATAAGTAAAAAAAAAAAACTAATAAAAACAATTCTGTATATTTACAACCACTTTTATGGAAGCATGTGGTATTTTTTTATGCAGGACGAATACAATCATCATATGAATAAATGTAATTTTATGTTACAATCATATTATCATATTGTCATGGTTTGGTTTTCAAATTGACCCAAAGATGCAGCTTCATGAAAACATCTTCATGTCCGTCTTTTATCACTTATCAGTGGTCTAGTTGTGAAGGTAACAGGTTCAGGAGAGAATCCCAGACAACCCTCTTCCCAACAACATTTTCTAGCTCCTCCTGGGGGAACTCAAGGTTTTTCCAGGCCAGATAGAATACAATCCTTCAAGCATGCTCTGAGTCTACCCCAGGGTCTTTTCCTATTGGAACATACCTGGAAAATATCCAAAAGGAATCATCCAGGATGCATCCAAATTTGTTTTGAAGCAGAGGCGCATCAGCACTACACCAACCTCCCCCTAAATGACAAGGTTCCTCAACCTATTTCTAAGGCTGAGCATAGCTACCCTACAAAGAAAGCTGCTTTTGACTTCTTGTATGTTGTAACTTATTCTTTTAGTCATAATTCATACCTCATAACCATAGTGATAGAATGTGGGAAAGGGAAAGAATTAGGTATTTGGGTTGTAAAGGTTGAGATAGCCAATGGTATTTTTTATGGGATGAGATCAATATAGACATGTTGTATACAGGCTCTAAATTCATCCATCCATTATCTTTTGCCCGCTTCTTCCTTTCAGGGTCATGGGTGCCCATATCCAGCAGTCACAGTGTGAGGGGCAGAGTACACCCTGGAGTCCATCAAAGGGGCACATGGAGACAAACAACAATTCACTCTCTAAATCAAACCTAGGGAAAATTTAGAGTTACCAATTAGCCTAACAGTCATGCTTCTGGTCTGTGGGAGGAAACCAGAGTGCCCAGAGAAAAACATGCAAACTCTACCTGGAAAGGTCCCGGGCCAGGATTTGATCCAGCAACCTTCTCACTGAGAGGCAACAGCTCTACCAACTGAGCTGCCCAGGTCCTAAATTCTTGGACAAAATTACTAAGCTCATACTATCCACAGGGGCCATACTGTCCCTTAGTGTCCTTTTAATTTATTCACTGTAGTATCCAGTCCTTCCAGTTTGTCATGTCTTTCCTGACAGCATGCTCTTCTTCCACCAGACAGCTCACTCAGGAGACTAAGAGAGAGAAACCTTTGAAAAGAATTGGAAGTGTCAATACAGGCACCACTCACATAGGGAGTGAAACACAGACTTCTTAACCTTCTGTCGCTTGCAGTTTTTATCAGCTATCCCTCTTAGTGAATGTGCAAAATCCCTTCTTTCAACAGCTTAAGCTGCTTGGGTATAAGAGTCCTGACAGAGGTCCACCTACCCTCAGCAAGAAAACAAACCTCTTCCTTCCAATTCCACCTACATACAAATGCTTCTTTGCATACTCCATACATTCTGCCCAATTTGTTTAAATGATGTCACTTAGTGTTATCGTTACTGTTTGATTCACAGCCAAAATAGCTGTAGCTGTCTAACAAGATGGCAAGCAGCTACCAGTATTGTTTAGCTCTGTTGGCTTGAACCAAGTCTGGGGGAGGTGGTGTTAAATGTAACAACTATTTAAACTAATTCTTTAGTTTTTATCTAAGATAGTACAATTTGAATAAATAAATAAAGCCTTTATCTTAGTGCTAGGAGTGATAATGCGTTTTTAATGCAAAAATAGGGAAACACAAATATAGGTTTGCACTCCAATAAAATGGGGGGGCAGCAGTTTAGGATGATCTATTGAGCAATTGTGTCCATAGATTAACTAAGAAATGTTGGTTAGACACTGCCAATTTGGGTACAATATGAGCCAAGGTGGATACGATGTGGGTGGAGTTAGACAAAATTTAACGTGCATGCCAAGAACACACATGTGATTTCCAAAAACTGATTTAGCAAAAAATACGGCCACACAGCTTGATGATGGATTGATCGTAAACACCCAAAATTCAGTAAGACTGCAACGGGAAATGCAAATATTTTCTCACAATTTTTTACCAACAGTCACAGCCCAGTAAGATATTACCCAAGACATTTTTAAAGAGACAAAGAAAAGTAAAAATCTTGATAATACTGTTTTAGGGAACAGGATATTCATAAATCCATAAAACAATATAACATTAGTTCCATCATGATGCTTTTTATTGTCATATGCCTGATGCTCAGCTATCAGCTATGTGGGCCGGGCCCCAATGTACTTTTTTTTTTTTTGACTGAAGGCAAAAACGGAACTACATTTGGCCTACAAGTGATAACTTTCTAGATGTCTTACATACTTTATCTGTTTTATCTATGCTACTTTACAGAACAGCTTTACTAAATAATAGGCAATAATATAAGACATATTCTGTATGTATTTTGGTCACAATTTGTAATTAATATTGGATAGTCCCAGTTTTGTTTTCTTTTGTTTATAACATAAACAAGTGCTGAATGGACTTAAATTTTATAAATTAGTGTGTTTAGAGATGTAGAGAGAGAGAGATGAAGGGACTAGGGCTCACATGGAGTGACCTAGTAAGTTGGGCCCAAAACATGATGCAATGGAAAAAACTCATAGATGGCCTATGCCCTGCAAGGGGCTGATGGGCATAGTGTGTTTAGAAGTTTACAGCTATTGTGAAATCATCAAAATTAGTTGTTTTTTACTATAAAAATGAGTTTTTTATCTGTTGCTGATGATATTTTAGAGTCTTATTAAGTAAGTCCTATAAGATTTAGAAAGTTAAAATTGTATTTTCATTAACACTTAACATATGTTTGGTTAAGAACTTCACTAGACACAAATACCAACGTATTCCCTATAGAACAAAATACACAATATGTGTACTATGCCTTGAAAATATATTCATCCCCATAGATATTTTGTCACATTACAACCACAAATTGCAAAATGTTGGGATATTTTTATGATAGATGGACTCAAAGTAGTGTACAACTGTGAACTAAAGGGTAAATTATACATGATTTTCAAAATATTTAACATGTAAAAACCTGAAAAGTGTGGCATGATATTGTGTTATAACAGCTTTGTACATCTAGAAACTGAAATATTTCCATTCTTATTTGTGTAACAGTTAAAGCTCAGTCATATTGGATGGAAAGTAACTGAACAGCAACTTTCAAGTCTTACCACAGATTCTTAGTTGGATTTATGTCTGGAGTGTGACTGGACCATTCCAACACAAATATGTGTTTTAATCTAACCCTTCCATTGTAGCTCTGACTGGATGTTGTGGATTGTTGTCCTTTTGGTAGGTGAACCTCCACCCTGTCTCAAGTATTTTACAGTCTCTAGGTTTTCTTTCAGAATGGGCTCTATGCCACAGCCATTGATGACGTACTTCCGTCAAAATTTAAGCCATGAACGCCCCTTCCGGGTCATAC
>JARVJO010077056.1:0-16481 GCA_031762555.1 Cynodonichthys magdalenae | reverse complement strand
AGACATGCTGAAGAGCAGGGAAACAACTAAAACATGCAGGGTAGTGGGTCACGAGGACCGGAATTGAGACCCACTGCCCTATACAGATACCGGTAACGGCGTTTGAACAAGGCTAGTTTGAGACAAAGTCTGACTGAGAATGACAGCCTGAGAGATGTGATGAAACTGTGCCCGTTACGTTTACTAGTTAGCAAAATGTCTGTCTTTTTTCACTCCGCTGCTATGTTGAAGTTTACATTCGATTCAAACAGTGACCAAAAACTGTATTTTAGTAATCTGGAACAGGACACGTTTGAAGCCAAACCAGGAAAGAGAAGCAAACAATACAAAAGGAAAAATAAGTTTAGTCTTGCATCAATGCTTTAGAAAAGTTAGACCAGATGCTTCATGAGACCAAAGTAAGTTCTGTGATCAGATGTTCAAGAAAAAAAATCACTCTCTAAGCAAAATGTTACGCCTACAGGCTTGTGGTTTGCTTTAATGCAGGGCAACATTTAATCTGAACATTTGATAAATTAGAGACCTGTGTATAGTCAAAGAACTGTCAACAGGGATATTTATCAGGGAGGTCTGCTTGATACTTTTTTAAAAGCTTTTTAAATCAACATGGCCTTTAGAAGAGAAAATGGTTCCTAGAAATCCAGACTAGATGGCAGTTGTGTACAAGAAAGACTTACTATTGGAATATAAATGTAAAAGACAGTATTTAATCTGCCAAATGGTCTGCCCTCACTCAAAAGCTCTCATCCGCATGGATTCAATAATCCAGTGAAATATCGGATCAGTAAGGCAAAGATCTTCTAGAAATATCTTTTTTAATTCATGTCCATCATTGAGGATTTCCCCACTTGTAAAAAGCTGCCATGATTCATTGTAAATGAACACACGTCTTTCTTCCTCTCTTCCAATTTATCCGTTTCGTTCTGTAAACAAATTTCTTCTCTAAATAAAATACAGCAACATCTGACATAACAAATAATCCACAGCTAATCCCAGTCCAAATCTTGTCCCCCACCCCCCAATGAATACTGGGTTTCTGCGACCCGACCAAGAGGCTTTCCTCAAATCTGACTTCTCCCTCGAGAAATACAGCAGAACGTCCTGTTGTTCCACCACTCTGTACTCAATGGAGTTATCCATGCAGGTCAAAATGTGTAACTTGTATTACTAGATGAATAAAAACAAAACAAAACAGAAAAACTAAATGATTATTGATAAAAAGTTGCTAAATGTTTAGTTGGACCAGAAATTATCTTAGTTCAAATGGCTCCTTAAGAAATGTATTAAAAAATACCCAAGCAGTGGCAGATTATTTCTTACAACCATGTCATAAAAATGCACATTGCTTTTCTACAACACAAAGTATCATATGGTGAATAATTTTAAAAACTGAACAAAGACGGTCTCTATTATACAAGATTCATAGAAATATTTTTTAAACAGCATTCTAAACACTCATGCAATAATGCCAGATATATTTGCTCGGATGCATCAAAAATATAAAAAGGTTTTGGTATAAATGATAAAGGTTAAGTTTGAAATTACTGGTACACTGACATCATATGTTAAACTGGCTGCTGCTTCATGGACACAGAGGAAATCAGAGACAGGACCCAATATGGAGGCTTAAGCCCCTGAGACAGTCCAACACATAACAGCAGGATGTAAGATCCAGACAGGCAAAGCATACAAGGAGCGCCATAACCAAGTGTCTGGAATAATATACAGAAACATGTGCTGAGTCCGGACTGGAGGTTCCCGATGGAGAACAGAAGAACTAAGATACTCTGGGACTTCCAGATCCAGACTGACTAACAGGTGATGGCTAACCAACCAGATGATGGGGTTGACAAACTCCAGAAGGTAAAAGTGGTGATAGATGTAGAGGCCTCAAGCAACTGTATCATCAGGGAGGAGGAACATGAGAATCTGGAGAAATACCAAGGGCTGAGAAAAGAAATAGACGAGCACTTGTTCCAGTGACCCAGAAACTGGAAGAGTGGCTCCAGCAACTCCCAGAAACAACCTCAGAGGTCTCCGTCCAGAAGAGCTCAGTCCAAGGAACAGCAAAGATATTAGAGCTGCATATCAGAAAAACTTAAAATTAGGAGTATTATTGTTTAATATTGCAATGACAAAATTAACTTCAATAAACACACATTTTCCTCTCTTTCATGTATCTTCACCATACTTTTCTCTTTCCATCATTCTGGTAGAGGTTGATCTTGGTTTCATCTGTCCAAAGAATGTTCTTCCAGGCTTTTATAGATGTTTTTTTTAAACAATGTCCAATCTAGCCTTTTTATTCTCGATGCTTATGAGTGGCTTGCAGCGTGCAGTGAACCCTCTGTATTTACTTTCATGCAGTCTTCTCTTTATGGTAGATTTGGATATTGAACTACTGAGAGTGTTGTTCACTTGGTTGGCTGTTTCTCTTCACAGTGGGGAAATTACTCAGAGATTCACCACTGTTGTCTTCTATGGGCGTCCAGGTCACCAGTGCTTTATTTCCCTCAGGGTGTACCAAACCCTAATATTGTAACTTAAAGATGGCTTGTTTCACCTGTGTGGAGAGCTCCTTTGACTGCATGTTTTCTTCACAGTAAAATCTTCCAAATGCAAGCACCACACCTCAAATCAACTCCAGGTTATTTATCTGCTTCATTGAGAATGACACAATGAAAAAAATTGCCCACACCTGTCCATGAAATAGTCTTTGAGTCAATTGTCCAATTGTTTTTGGTTCATTTAAAAGCAGGGTGGGCACATGTTAAGAAGCTGAACTAAACCCTTCATCCAATAGTAATATGGATACCTTCAAATGTAAGCAGAATATCTGGACTTTATGCCCATGTCCATTATCAATATACTTCAGTAAACATGTAATATGTAACTGTATGTTTTCAGCAGTTGTTATGAAAATGCTGTTTATATTAAAAATAAACTTGATTTCATGTTGTAGTCTACCTAAGCACCTTGAAATTGACTTCTGTCTTTGTAAGAACTTCCTACCGTTTCAGACGCTCCCACCACCGCATGTTTTCAAAAAATGCTTCAGGGGAGGGGTGCTCTGTGGGGCAGGAGCTCAGCTGCAGACTGAGCTCCAGGAAGGAGCTTTGTACAAATAGGCGGTGCTTTGTATCAGCAAGCGTTTAGACAGCTCCACATGACTACCACAGGAGATTTAAAGATTTCTCAAAGTCAAACATAAATGAATGAGTCAAAGCAACACTCTTAGTGAAGGAATGACATATCGGATTGCAGCTGCACCCAACTACTTTATATCAGCTGTTTGATAGAGGCAGTCTTATATTAGCTTAATATGATGCTCATGGTATGGAAATAGCTGGTCTATAGTTTAGTGCAGTCCAGTCTTGAGAGATACTTATACATGATGACAAACCATTTTCAACACCCTGTAAGACACTGCACAGAACCCTCATGCTTCCTGTCCTGGTACAGGACCAAAGCTTGAAGAGAAACGTATGACTGCTCATGTGGGAAATATATAGTGTGAACTGAGTGTATATAGATGTATTACAGCCCAGTAGCTCATGAGGTATGTTTAACAGGTAATTACACCATTAGAATTATTCTACACTACGGTTGGGCATAATCGTATCGAGTGCAATTAATCGTCAGAAAAACATTAATCGATTATTTTTTAGCACTTGATAATTAATACGATTAATGCCACCAGGCAGACTGACTGGAGATTTCCCCGGTCATTTTGCTCGATGCTCCTCTTCGCTTCAAATACAACAAATATTTTTTTTAAAGTTCTGTAATTTATTTATCATAACTCTGGTTCTACTTTGTCTATCAACACAATTTAAAAATTGATGTATAGTCTAAAGTCTATACTTTTGACACAACTTGGAACTGATTTTTACTAAAAGCAAATCTTTCCCACGAGTGATTTAAATTGATCATGTGACTAGGATATGAGGGTGTTCAGAAACTCCAGGGGATTACTCGTCAAATTAATCGTTATCGGCTAAATACCACAATTAATCATGATTAATTTTTTTACCATAATTGCCCAACCCTATTCTACACATTATTTAACTGATCATAAACATGATTTTAGTCCCTTAACAGCCAATATATTTGTGACAAAATAAAAAGAAATTGAGAAAGTCTGTGTGTCAAAATACACTGAAAATAAAAATCTGAAAACATGAAATGAAGCTCAAACCAAAGACAATCATTGGGGGATTACAGATTAGACCTAATGAGCATCAACAAGACTTGAAGTGATTAACAACAGAGACCATGTGCTCCACATATGGACATATGGACTTCCTGCTGACCAGATTAACTTGTAGTGGACTCCGTGTGAGTCACACAAATTGAAAGAACACTGCTAACACTACAGGAAGACACACACACACACGCACACACACGCACACGCAACTGGCTGTCCTGCAGTCTAACATGTATTAATAATCATCATATTAAAACACAAACTGTTTTCCGGTCTGTTTTGGATCAGTAACTTGCCTCTGAACAATCACAGCCCCACCCATACAGGGTTTAATTCACAAAAGAATCATCAGTTTCAACTAATAAACAGTAAAATATTGGCATAAACATCAGGTTATGATGTACAGCTCCTGCCTGAATTATATGCATTGTGGTATCAAATAGGGAAAAAATATTTACAATAAGTCACTATATTATCACCAAATATATTTTTTTAAATGCATTTTTATTTATTAAATAAAAGTTTGTTGCTGTGAGGAAACTTTGTACCACAACAAATAAATCAATTTGATATTGTCATGTGAAAGTATACATTTATTGTAAATATTGATTTCTTGAACCAAACACTTGGAAAACAAACAGATTTCTCTAGTGTTCCATACATTACATGTTTCAGTATCATGCATCTGTTGCTCTCGCACCATAATCTACCACCGCAAAACAAATATACCCAAAAATACATAAATTTAGGACATTAACATTTTTAAACCAGTGTTGTTTCAAAGCAGAACATTATTCACACTTTTATCATAATATGCACCTTATAAAATAAAAACTAAATGTAAACTATGTGCTAATTTTTACCCAGTTTATACTTCAACTTTGTGCATCAGGATTATCTTGTGATAACATGAGAAAACCTTTATATGGGAACTACTGAAGGTGGTTCATAGGTTTTTGTGTTTATTAATTTTTTTTGTAGCTGAAAATAAGTGGAAACATTTCTTTAGGAAAAATGTGGAGTTGTATGAGGAGTTCAGGTGTGGAAAAAAAGTAGGAAAATGACCTCCAGTGGATCGTATGACTCCTGTTTTATATTTTTATTATTTGATTGACATCATCCCCCGACAAACCTCTGAATTAGCCCAAGATTAATTAAATATGTCTTATTTTACTTTAAAGGAATAAACTAGGTTATGTTCCTAACATACTACTATAGTTGCTGCTCATGTTGCTTTTTACTAAAAGGCAACAACGCACTGAGTGACATTAAATATTACAAGGCACTGAGTTAAAGTTCAACATACCATTTCTCAGGTCACCTCTTTTGTCTGCAAAAGAAAAATTCACAGTGTGGTTATTTAACTGTAGGCAAAAAGAGGAAGTTATCTGAAGTTTGGTTAAAAAACAAAGCAAGAAGGCAGGGAGCATTTCAAGAATCCAAGTGTTTTGAGCTGCAGTTAGTAGAGTTCAGAGACAGTCATGAAACACAGCAGGGAAGTGTTCAAGCAGGCACAGAACCCAGGCTGGCTCACGGTGTTGACCCAGCAGCTGGAGGAGTCGTTTAGTCTTTACGGAGCAGAGGAAGAGGAAGGTTTCAAAGCTCTGTCGTGTCTGAGACAGGCTGCTCTGTCACAGAGCTCCTGTGTTCCTGCTGCGTGAACCTTTGAACATTTCACACGCCACAGTTTGAGTCGTGCACTTCAAAACGATGACACGCTGAGAGGAGCTGCAGAGGCATTCATTAGAGACAAGTTTCACTAGAGCAGAGATGACAACACGGAACTCAAAGCAGGAGAGAGAGGAAGGAATAAAACGCTCCCAAACCAAAGCTCCACTCACGTCCCGTCACTTCTGTTGGCTGGTTTTAGCTGAAAGTGTTCAGTGTTTATGGTCAGGTGCACTCATCTGTTAGCTGGCCACAAAATGAACGAGTGGCTGAAAGAACACGTGACGAGCAGCTTTAGTCCAAACCTACGTGTGACGCTCCGACAGGAGGAGGATGTGGACATGTCAACCACATCCCTGCGTCTGCGCCTTTGTTTTCTGTTGCTACATTGTTCAAGACTTCATGTTTTATAAAAACAGCTCATCTTTTAAAACCAACAACAGACTCCTGTTGGCACATCAAGTTTACAAATCCAATCCAGATTTAATAGTTACCACCTGAACAATTATTGTTTCAGTTTTTAAAAAATCTCCACAAAAAACTAATTCAGTTATTGTCTCTGGGTAATGTTTTGATTATCCCATCTCAAGCAGCATCCCAGATGCACCCTTCATGCTAACAGGGTCCAGGGACTTGTTGCTCCCAGAAACATTTGGAAAAAATTGGAGGTAAATGATTAAATATAGGGTCAGTCCACAAGAGTTTTATCTGCAATAACCTGTCCTTCAGTAACTACTTCAGCTCTGTGCTTATGAAAAACTTAAAACTACAGAACTTGTTGGCATCTTACCTAAAATTATGAAGTAGGAAACAAATGAAAGTCTTGTGATTTTTATAACATACTTTGAAACTGATCTTTGATTGTTTTGCTGTTTAGAAATGAAATCATTTACACATGGCTACAGAACTGTGGAAAACATGAACACTCAGGGTTTTAGCAGAAACCTTTTTTCTGGGACCGTCAGCAGTAAATGCATTATCTTTTTTTTTTTACTTTTGTTTAAACAGAAGATTATGTGTGCATTAGTTTGCAAGCTTTTCAAATCTAACTTACTGAAGCAACATCGTGGAGCAGAACTCAGCTGTGTTAATGTGAAGAACATCTTATAGGTGTGACAGACGTCTTATATTGTTTTCAAAACAAGATGATTTAACTCAGTTTAGTGATTCTTTAGAGGGGAACTCATTTTTTTCAACTAAAAAAAAAATGTGTGTGCGTCATTGATTTCCCCTCGGTAACAAATCTGTTTGTTTAATCCTGCAACCTCGTGGTTGTACAGACTTGATACCGTCACATTATTCAGCTGCAGCCTCCACTCGTAGCTTCGGTCCATTCAGCGCATGCTTCAGCTGTTCTTTTTCTTTTGTTTACATCCTGACCTCCATTCCTCATCTTCCAGACACTTTAACTACAATTAGCATTTATCCATTTTGTCTCTGCTCCTTAGGTTTTCCAACAACTACGCACCGGACCGACCGGCCAGAAATATTTACCAAACTGGTTCCAAGTGTTAATCTGATGCATCACCTGTCTGAGCCAAAATATTGTAACATTATTAGCTTACACAGTGATTACGAATTTTCCCTTTTACGTTCACCTTACTGCTGCTTGTAGCAAGAAATCAGATGATTCTGTAAACACATTTTACCAACTGTTTGTTTATGTTGTATTATTTTATTATTATTTGTATTATATTAGTTTCTGTTTCCTTTCAAATTTAACAGCCATAACCAGCAAACACCATCAACTCCCGCAGTTCATTTAGCTTCTTGTTTCACCCTCATTAGACAGACAACTTAGTAAATGTAGAAACTTTTTTGTTTTGTTTTCATGTGTATATTTAACTTATATTACACAGAAAAGGTCAAACATGAGCACAGCAGGTTGGTTTGGGGCCAGACTAAGGTGAGATTAGTGAAACTCAGCAGCAGAAGAGATGAGAGCCAGGAGCGCAGGTAAAGTAGAGCTGAAATCATAAAACTCACCTGTTCTCCGCTGCCTCCGGTTCACCAGGTCATTGACTGCGATCCTAAAGCGTTTGGCCTCTTCCTCGCTGGCGAAGTTTAAACCGATCTGACAGCTCTGAGGAAGGATGAGCCGTAGGGTTAGAAAACCTCTTAGCTCCTGTGATGGTTTAGCACTGATGAACCACAGGTGGACACTTACGTCTCCTGGGAATGAGATGAAGTAAGGCCTGGAGCTGCTGATGGAGAAATTCTGGTATAGTTCTTGTTCAAACATGATTTTTCCTTCCTGAAAAAATAAAAAAACAAAACTATATCAGCATCCATCGCACTGCTGTTAGTCCTCTCACATCTGTATTCCTCTAGTGATGGTGTTGAATCGGTTTCCAGCTGATGAACTGAACTGTCAGGATGCTCACTCACCTTGATATCAAACACTCTGATGAAGTAAGACCTCTGAGGGTTGTCTTTGACCAGGCACGCTACTCCACAGCATCGTTTCACCCAGCTGCAGCTTCGATCAGCAGCGTACACCTGGACCACTGCTGAAAACAGAGTCTGAACACAGACAGGCAGACAGCATGGTGTCAGTGAAAAGGCCCAAATATTTAAAAAAGGGGGGGGGGGGGGACCAGTTACATCAAACAAGACCAAGCTGAAGGAGGGCTCAGATCTCAGCCTTTGAAAACAATTGATGTCCTGTTGCTAACTTCCATCTTTAGTTACCTGATTGTGACCAGACAGCTTTAAATACCTGTCTGAACTGGCTCAATGTGAAGCATTTTCACTCAAACCACCTTCAGAGGTGGTCTGGACCCCTTGAATCTACAAACATTTGGGAGTCTGTCTCAGTCCTGATGTAGGACTTCCTGCAGAACTGAAGTGACCCCACACAGGCAGCAGAGCAGACGTCTCAATATAAAATAAATCTGCACTGTGGATCATTACATTTTCAATATTTCATTAAAATCTCAGAAGATATTTTGCTAACAGACAGAACAGGTCTGACTCTGACAGTTAATGCCAAAACTTTACCCAATGATCTTGCTCATGAGTAGCTCCTGAATAATGTGCTGTGAATGTCTGAGCTCTATAACCACAGGTTTTAAAGACGATACCAGTAAAACTGAGATTTAAAGCTTTTTGTCTTTTTAATTAGGTCAACTGGCTGTGGCGGCCATCTTTAAATTAGGCTGACTACAAAAGATAAGTCAGTTGTAGAGGTACATGAAAATTATTTTTTTCTGAAAACTTAATTTCAAGAGGTTCTTGGGATATTTTGCTAACAGACAGAGCTGACTCTAAAATGTTTTAGGCAAAAGTTTAAATAAAGATCTTGTGCAGTTTGTTAGCACTAATGTGTGTTGCAATTAGTGCTGGACAATAATTTGATAATGATATACTGTATATCGCAATAAAAACATTTCAATTAGGGGTGCACTGATAAATCAGCCGACCGATCTGTTGACACCGAGTTCCTTAATTTAGGGAAATTGGAGATCGGACTTGACTTAGATAAGATTGGTGGAAAAGGCTTCTCATATACACTACCTAATGTCCAGTCAAAACAAGTCTGTAATGTTTCAAGGGTATTGTTCAATGTTTTTCAATAAAATAACACTGGAACATTAAAGGTGCATTGTGACCTGATAACACCTGACAGTGTCAGCTATTCAAAAAATTGGTATCGGACAAAATCATCTGGTCAGATTTTTAGACCGATCAGTGATCGGCCAGGAAACTGCAATCGTTGCACCCCTAGTCTAAATAACATTGATATGACTTTTAAAGAACTATGATGGATATACGTTACGTCAGTGTGTGATAACGTACACCACAGCAGCTGTACCACAGTTTACATTATGGTAACAACGCTACCTGCAACACAGTGGTTATCTGCACCAAAATGAGCTCAAGAGCTGTGAGTGAACCAGCGTCCACAGGTTGAAAAAGAAGCAGTAGAAATAGTTAAAAGAAAGATTATTCAGTGGTGTAGAAGTGGTTTGGGTATCGAAGGTCTGATCAACTTCAGCTTTCAGTCTGCTGTAAAATGTGACAGACAGTCTGGTGCTGACTCGCAGCGAGAACACACCAAATCTGTTCCACCGTCGGATAAAGTTCCACTCGACAGAACATTCTGAGTGGATGTAAATGCAGGGCCCTAAAAGCTCACTTCATAAAACATCACCCCTTCCCTGTCGAGCAAAGTGAAGCAGACGCTGCAAACACAGACGGGTGTGACAGGTTGTTCCGACATACAGTCAGCTTCATCACATTTACATTCTAGATGTCTGAAATTACTTTATGGACTAGAAATAGTTCATTAAGATATCTCTGATTATCACGCTGGAGGGATTAGGTATCTTCCCTAGTCTGGGAACGCCTCGGGGTTCCCCAGGATGAACTGGAACGAGTTGCTGGGGAGAGGGAGGTCTGGGTTTCTCTCCTGGACCTGTTGCTTCTGCGACCCGACAACAGATATTCTGACTGCTATAAATGTCAGATTTACCATCAAGTTGTACGGAGGCTTCAATTCAAGATATCTGCAATAGTGACCATCTGAAACATAATAAGATATGATTTAGATAACTAGTCATTAATATTGCACAATATATCGCAAATTTATCGCCATCGCAAAAAAAACGCGCATGAGCGGCAATAAATGTTGCAAAAAGGGAATTTACAGTTGGATTTAGATTTGCTGACTTTTATTTAAAATTCTTTAACATTTATTTAAAAAAAAACTGATAGTAAGAGGTGTTTTTCAGTATTTAGAGCATCAGAAAATGTTTTCCATGGGGGGGTAACGTCATTAGGAAACCGTTTTATGTGCAGTTTGTTGATTCACTGCTAATGCAGCAGCTGTGTCCTGCTGCACTTTTTAAAATAAAACTATCATGTTGCAATGGAAATGTTTTAGTTGTGTTTTCTGCTTTGAACCCAGAGCAGAGAGACAGGAACACTGCAGACTTCAGTATTTGTTCATTTATCACAAGTCATATCGTCATGGCAATATTAAGCTCTGTTATCACACATCACTTATCCTGCAGCTCTAATCATCATAAAGTAAATTGAGATCTTGCTTTTTGTTCTGATTAGTTATAATTAACTAAAGATACCTTAAATGACATCAGGTGTGTAGAACAGGAAATACTGGTGTTCTTGGAAGTTTTTCTGACATTTTCCATCAAAATTATAGCGCATCAACTGAAATTAGGAGTTATATCCTGATGTAAATTTTAGTCACATCATCCAGCTCTAATAAGTGTTTGCCTTTATGAAAAAAAATTGATAAAATTAAAATAGATATTTATAAATGCTTTCACAAATCAGAGCAACAAATATTCATACATCTGCAGACTGTGTCCAGCAGGTGAGAAAAGCACAGAGCTGTTCTTTTGTGGTTTTGAGGTTTCTGCAGTGGTTTTACAGGGTTCACTCTTTTTACTAGAATTCTTCCCAATGCGACAAAAAGTCACTGTAGCCTCTGGGAGAGGAAAGAGGAAATGCCGTGGACCGCTTCCTCCTCAGAGATTTATGAGAGGCAGGTCAGAGGCGGAGCAAGAAGCACCTTCTGCTGGGAAGTCAACGCTTAGCATTCAACATGCAGGGTTAAGAGATTATTCAATAAAAACCTCATTAAGGTTCTCTGAAGGAAGAGACAAAAAAGAGCAGAGTCATTTCTGCTAAGTCCTGTGCTGTTCTCTCACATCTGGATCTGGCTTTTTTCATAATCTTTCAGGTACTGACTCAGCAGACCAATCTAAACAATCAAAACAGACAGAATCATCATAAAACTCAAAGTTCTACAGGGCTGCTGCACAGGAAGTGCTGCAGATCCAGCACAAGAGGTTTATAAAATGACAGAACTATTTGTTTCTAACATCAAATAAGACTAAACCTGTCCTGTTAGGATTATTCAAACTATCCATATCTGTTAAACATCCGGATCAAGAGAGAGAGAATATTTATTACATTCTTCAAAGTCTAAACAATTTGGTAAAGCTTTCGATTGATTACCAGACAACATTAGAGTTAATCTGAGGCTCACTTCAAACACACTGCTTCTCTGTGGCATCCTGAGAAAACAAAAACAAAAAAAGATACGAGGAGGAGAACTGTTGATCTGCACAGCTGCCTGAAGGTCCATCAGTTTTAAACATTTGTACACAAATATAACCTCTATGAGAATGTCCTGCCATCGTACGGCTCAGAAAGGTTCTGCGTTTCAGGGATAATTAACCCTGAAACAAAAGCTGCAAAGAGTCCTGGTCCACAGAGGAACAAGTCCTGGACCAACAAGGACTGAAGGACACTCAGAGAGAAGAAGACATGACTCAGAAAGAAACATGAAACAGTTAAAAACAAAAAGGGGACAAAGATGAAACTTGAACCGTTGAATCATAATGACCATCGTTACATTTAGAGGGAAAAAGAAGAAACTACGGGGAGGTGGCAGCATCATCATGTGGGCTGCTTAGCTAAGAACAAAATGTTTTGGAGTGGTCATCACATCACAAAGCCCTGATAATAATAATCTCTTAGAAAACGTGTGTAGAGCTGCTGTTCTAAACCCGACCCAAGTCCAGTTCTGTCAGGAGGAACGAGACAAAATACCAACTAACTACTGAGGGAAACTTGCAGAAGGATTCAAGTCAGACAATTTAAAAACAACACTAACTGAGAACATGGATGTAAACATTACTTGTGATGAATGCATTAAAAAAAAAAAAAGTCTCTACTTATTTAAGAAATCAAATGCATATATTTGGAGCCCTAACCTACCTGAAGCAATAAAAGGTTTAGTCTGAATTATAACCAAACAAGAAAAAATGTTTTTGTTTTATAATATTGTTGTAAATATCTGGGTTTAGCTATAGATGATGTTTCTGTGCTTACAAAAAACAGTCTATATAACTAACCTAGTTATGTTACACTGATAGCAATGTAAAGATAGTTGTTTTACAGCAACATCTAGCCTGAACCAATCAATTAAGATCCTTTAAAACTATATTTTTCACTTTTAGTGTTTTTGCTTCATAGCTTTAGATATTCTGAATGTTTCAAAGCTGAAAAATGATTAATAAACCTGTGACTTCTCAGCTGAACAACATGTGTGTTCCTGTGTGTGTCTGTGCTGAGCCTACACAGACTGAATATCTGGATGGTGCTGATGCTGCTGGATACATCAGTCTGCCTGATCAGCACTCAGTCAACCCATAAGTTCACTCAGCTCCCAGCAGACACACACAATCAGAGAGGACGCCACGCCAACGGGACATCGACATAAAACAGCCACGACTCGGTCAGGTTTACAGATATGAGCTAAAGTTTGTGGTAGTAGCTGAAAGTCATGATCACATACTCTGACATGAGAAATTTCACAAGATCCTAAAATAACTCGTGAAATTGTGCATAAGGTCCTTTTCATGGTTTGTTCAACTCCATCATTTCTAATCATTTTATTTTATTTAACAAAGAAGTCCCACTGAGAGTAAAAAAAAAACACTTTCATGATAAACCTGTTCAAGACAGGCAGCAGAAAATACAAAACATATTTACCTCATTACACAAAGACAACAAGTGACATCAGTCATCAAATGATTTTAATCTAAAACTCTGCTGTGAAAAGTGGTGGGCGATAATTCCTTAAATGAAATGTGAGGTCCTGAAATGATTGCTTTACTTGTATTTAAAAAAAATGATGCATTTAATCCATTTCACAGAAAATAAATTGTATAGATACAGGTTTAAAGGTTGTCTGTAACCATCCAAGAAGCTGAAGAACAGCAGCGACCAAATAAACACAGCGGGCTCTTTACAAAGCTGGATTAAATCGAACATATATTCTGAGGAAGATTATGTGCCTAGTGTCTGTTATCCTAACATGTAGATGTGTTCATTGCTCAAACCAAAATGAGTACAACAATAATGAACAACCCCAAACTTTAATCCTGGTTTATAGGAGTGTTGGTTTTATTTAAAACACTGAAAATCTGATCATTTGAGTAGTTTATTGCAAATTACTCTTTATCCAATCTGTGTGTTAATTATTGCCTAATGCACGTTGTCTGTTAGCAAAATAACTAATGAACTATTAGTTTAATTTTAATTAAGCCAGTAGAAAATATTGAGGGTTCATCCAGATAGCTGCAAATAAAAAATAAATGCTGTCAGTTTTCCAGCTGTTCACCGTGGTGTTAGCTGAGCCTCATCCTCAACACAGTCTGAGTGTGACACGTGCTACACCTGACAGAATACAGGTGTTTACAAGGTTCGATCCTAACATCTCTGCTGTTTCTCAACATAAGAGCATTTTAGATTTAAACTTCAGCATGAAGGCTGCGGGTGATAAGCATTCCCTCAATGAAACTTGAATGTTTTATTTAAATACATTTTTACCAAAACTATTCTTTAGCAGACCAGTTTTAATGCGGACATCATGTGTTTACATGTGAATACATGATGTCTGCATTAAAACAACAATGTGAAAACATTTACAGGCCACGGATTTTGGTGCATCACAGCAGAGGGAAAGGCGGAGGGAGGCTGAGAGAAGTCTGGACTCGGAACCTGCAGTGGGTCAACAACAACAGGAGGAACTTACGGCGCATTTCCTGCCCAGGTACCCGAACAGACACTCGTTCTCCTGCGGGGTGAGGAGCAGGGAGCCGACGTTTATCGCCCTGCGGGGAGGAGGGTGGCTGTTCATGGCTCCAGATCAGTTCCGTTACCCCCCCAGGCACGATGCACGTATCCCAGAACCGGGTTGAACTTTCTGGTCTAATTACAAAGCTTCCATGCGGGCTCCGGTTGCTGTGGCCTGCAACCGGATCATCTCCCCTCAGTCCCACTCCGGGGCCGGGCAAGAGGGCCGAGGACCGCAATGTGGGTCGTCTCCCAGGCTTCCTGCTACTTCACACTAATCTTTATGTTATCTAATGAAAACAAGAAACTACGCACTCTCGACACGTCTGTAAAGAAAATAAACACTGAACTTTCCTTGGGGAAAGTCCGGCAGCTTCAGGAGCTGTGGGAGCATCCAACATGGCAGAAGGAAAGAGAAGCATACCACTTTATATGGAGAGCGGGGGCGATATTAGCTTGAACAAACTCTGTTAACCTCCGTGTTTTCTGGATTAAACTGTGTTACTGATACAAATATGAACGTTAAAATATATCTGAACACATTTACATTAAATCGTTGCTATATGAGAGCGTCTGAGAGCTGCGGAGCTTACGCTGAATGGTACGGTCCAACCGGCAGGAATGCAGCTCTGCGGAGGAGAGGAGAGAGAGAGGACTGAGTGTGACGCCATAAAGGGGGAGGAGCCAGCTGCTGCAGGACATCAGTAGTGTTGAAACAGTGCGCACAAAATCCAGGTGTGTGGATGAGAGGGAGCAGAGGTCTCATATATGATCCAGGACTTCAAGGACTTAGGGACCACTGTCCAGGAGAACAGTGGTGAAGAGGTGAAGAAGAGAGTCCAGGCAGGATGGATCGGCAGTCACCTCACAGCAAGAAGGTTGCAGGTTCAACTCTTGGCTTTTTTGTGTGGAGGTTGCATATTTGATCTTTTTTTCAAAGGGAACCCTGAGCCTGAAGGCCTCGAGGAAACCTACACAGACACAAGAACATGCAAACTCCACACAGAAAGACCTCAAGTCCAAACTGGGGATTAGGACCTTCTTGCGGTAAGGCAACAGTGCTAACCACTAACCCACAGGACCATGTTCTCCCTGTGGGCTTTCTTCTGGTACTCCAGTTTTCTCACACAGACCAAAATGCAGTTTTAGCTGAACTGTACCTCCAGAAGATTTGTTTTTATTCTATAATGTCACATGCATCCTTACAAGTTTCTTACAAATTGTCCAAAGAGCGAGGGTTGTGCTGAGCCAACATTCAACAAGAACAAGACCTGAAATATTACGGGAATAGCAAAATACCATAAAGCCCAACATAAAGCATGGTAAGATAAATATGCTTATAAAAAGAAACTGAAAAATGTTCAGAAAGTGTTAGTTCTTTAACACCTGTTACAGGAATCCCATCCCAGAAACAGTGACGATTCCAGATGGTCCAAACTGTCCCAGCAGAGGAAATCAAGAATGGTTCATACAGTCATCACCATAAAACCCCAAAACCCTTCAGACACAGGATCAGGAGTACTGCTCCAGACTTGGTTTGACCAGTAACCCATTCTACATGTAGTTTGTATGTTTTTAAATACAGCCCAGGAGCATTTCATTATACCTACCATCACAGACATGAAGTGCAGAGCCCGCACTGACTGCTGCTGCACATGAAATACAGGTGCCATCTTGGAGAGGTCATCCTTTCTACTCAGCTAAACCCAAACTTGGCTCTGTGCTGCGTATTGTTGTTCAAATCAGTGAACTTTTAACATTAGGGTTCGTGGGATAACTTTTCACAAGTACGATGAAAATAATATTGCTTGCATTTTGTGAATAGAATATTATTGTAATACGAGTATTAACCAGGCTATGAAGACTAACTGAGACTTATCAGTTATTCACTAATACTGATGAACTAACATAGGAACTGAATTGAATTGAATTGAATAATACTTTATTGTCGTTCAACACAACATCAGGGATGCAATGTAGAATGAAATTGAGT
>JARVJO010077045.1:0-11775 GCA_031762555.1 Cynodonichthys magdalenae | reverse complement strand
AGCTAGGACAATAAAGACAACCACGACAATAAAGATAAACAGGAAAATATGGAGAAACAGGACAATAAAGACAACCAGGAAAATAAAGGTAAACAGGGAAATATGGAGAAACAGTTCAATAAAGACAGCTAGGACAATAAAGACAACCACGACAATAAAGATAAACAGGAAAATATGGAGAAACAGGACAATAAAGACAACCACGACAATAAAGATAAACAGGAAAATATGGAGAAACAGTTCAATAAAGACAACCAGGACAAATCTCTAAATTAAAACAAAAAAAATTGTTACAAAAATCTAATCTAATTCCAGCCACTCAACATCCCTTCTGTCTGATCCTTGGCTAGAGTCCTGGGGGTCCAGACGAATGCCCCTCTAACATCAGAACTTGAGTTTGAGTGGTCCACTAAACCCAGTAGCTGTTGACAAAGCCCACCTATTTCTACATTTCTAGATTAACCAGGTGAACAGCTCCTCTGCAGGTCAAAGAGGACAGGTGACACAGTCACAGTTTCATTTCTCTGAGACTTTTACCCTTAAAAACATTCATTTCTGCTCCGTTTGACTTCCTGTTCAGTCACTCAGGATATTTACTGTGAGAGGAGGTGTCAGCTTAAATCAGACAACCTGTTAAAGGTTTCTTCCGTCATTAACAGCTGACAACAGGGACACCACCAGCTGGTTCACACAGATCCTTTCTTCATCATGTTTGGACCGTGTCATCATAACATCTGTCAGATCCTCACATTTATTAACTCTTTTGTTTTTGTCACATCAAAGAAAGACAGACAGAACGCTTCAAAATGTCCTAAATATTCTAACATCAGACATTAGGTCTGCCACAGTCCCAACTGTTGGTCTCAAACAGCTTCTGTAGAAGAAACCAGGTACGAAATGACCGGCAGCTATTGGAACTCAGAACAGGAAGTTAGTTTTATTCCAACAGATAAAGATTTGAATTTTCTGACTGAACTCAGACTGCAGCAGAAATGTTGTCAAACTTTAACTTTCCTTCATTTCACCTTAAATCTGAGGAAACATGTTGGCTTCAGATCTCAGAACAGCTGAGCGGGTTTTAATCCCAGGAGCTAATAACCAGCACCGCTTTGTTCTGAAGGTTTCACTGAAAGCTTTGGGCTCAGGTTTCAGCTCGGCTCGGCTCTAATTGTCCTGATGTGAAACCACAGGAAGTCCACTGCTGATGCTGAGCGCCGGTTAATCATGGCGGACAGTTCCAGCGCCGCGGCGTCCACTCCACTTCCTCCAATCCAATTATCCTGATGACTTACTGCGAGTGGATCAAAGCGGCTCCGGCTCTGGTTCTGACAGGCTCCTGGTATCGTGTGTGGGCTCGTTAGTTAACTGGTTAACGTTAGTTATCTGCAGGTTGGTGATGAAGGTTTGGCCTCGACCTGCTGCAGCTGGGACACCAGTCAGACTCTTGTTTGAACATCATCATCAGAACTGAACAGAACCTGTATGAAGAGCTCCTGCTGTAAAAGCAGCCAGATGAAGTCAAACATCTGGAGCAGACAGGTCATTAGGACCTTTAAGGGCTGTCCCTGGTCTCTGCTGTTTCTACATCCCTGACCTTCATCTCCTCCTCAGAACCTGACACAGAACATGTGTCCTCCTCCTCCTCCTGTCCTCTCAGGAAACACAAACGAGCTGAAAAGGTGAAAGAGTGAGAAGCTGGGAGGATTTCCTGTGAGACATGAGTAGAACCTGTTAAATCATCAAACTTCATGTTTCTGCTTCATTAGTTACTCATTTTAAAGCTTCAGGTGGTTCAGAGACTTCACGTCTCATTTCTAGAACCGGTCGTTGTGTTTGTGACAACAAAGATGCTTCATCTCCCTGTTGTTATGGCTCAGAGTCCTGCAGGTCTCACGTGTATCTGAGGGTCTGGAATGTCCCCTCTTTAACCGGAGAGCATCACCGTCACCACAGAGACGCAGACAGACGCCGCGGCAGCCGGAGACCGGCTCTGACTCTAAATGAAGCTGAGACGCAGTGATGAAGAGGAGCTGAGGATGTTCCAGCCTCGGCCTGAACCAACAGGGCTACAGCTCACAGTTTGACTGACACTCAGATAAACGTTGGTCCGACAGCAGCTGAGAGTCATCCCTAACACACACTCTGAGCTCTTAGTGGTGGTGAGTGTTGTGTGACAGATGTAGAAGCTTATCATCTACAGGAGACATCAGCTGGTGTCTCTGTCCACGGAGCAGCAGATGTTAGAATCTGAAGCACCAGGAGGCTGGACTTCACAAAGTCTGGATCTCTAATTGAATGAATTGATTAGAGTATGAACACAAACACAGTTTGGTTGTTGTTTAATGAGCTGTTTGTTGTGTTTGTTCTTTCTAAAGGTGGGGGGGGGGTTACAGATTCATCACATGTTCAGGAGTCTGGAGCACAGTTAACACAAACTGGACTGCATGAACAGACTGCAGTGTTTGACTTGATAATCGCTGTAACAACGCTGGAGCTGTAAAAGTCGACATGCTGAGGAGCTAAAAGACAAATCCACCTTCAAACACGACAAACAGTCCGTCTCCTGGAGCGTCCCTGCAAACAGGACAACATGTCTCGTGTTTGACCCAAACACTGCACCAACCATGTCCTGAATCTGAACTATCATCAGGTGTGAGTGAGACAACCAATGAGCTGTTTGTCTTTCTATGTGTCCCTGTGATGGACTGAAGACATGTCAACGTGTCCCCAGCATCTAACACAGACACTAATGGAGACACCATGTCCCCGTGACCCTGTAGAGGAATAACCAGGTACAAAATAAATGATAATGGTGATGATGGATGGATGTATGGATGATGGATGGATGATGGTTGGATGAAGCTGGAGGAGGATCCAGTTGTTGGACAGATGTTTTCTCTCAGATACTACAGATGTGTTTTTATCATCTGTCACTTATTGACAGCTCAACATCTGGATGAAAACCAGCTGAGCACCTCACACACACACACACACACACAATTGTTCTTCTATCCTCATGGGGACTATGCCTTGATTTATCAGTCGTTTCTTCAGATTAACCCAACTCACTAACAGTATTTCGCCTATGGGGAAACTGGGCCTTTGTCCCCATTAGGAACAGTGGGTCCTCACCAGGCTGTGTGTCCCAGGAAATGGTCAAAATGGTCCCCACCAGGTAGCAAAAACATGTACACACACACAGTCTGCTGAGTCAGATGGAGGAAGAGCTTGGAGGAGCACAGATGGTGACAAAACAAACAGGCCTCACCAACGGGCAAACAAAGCTTCAGCCGACACATGTCCCAACACCCCGGGCCCGCGGTATGTGAGAGGAAGATGAGGAGGAAGAGGAGGATGAGGACGGTGGACAGTCACGAGGAAGGTGGCGTATGCTGACCTCACATCAGCAGATGTGGTGAGAACGGCTCTGTGGTGAATAACAGGCTGAGGACGGAGCGGCCTACGCTTCGTCCACGTCACGGACCCTGAACCAGAACCAGAGCCAGAACCAGAGCCAGAACCTGAGTCAGACCTGAGTCAGGCAGGACTAAAAATGGATGTGATTCATCCTGGGACAGGAAGTGATGTAAGAACTGTGACATTTTTACTGCTGTTATTTCAGGAAGAGATGTGTAAAAACATGTTGATATGAGATGATGCACAACGCCCATATGACTGTGACACAAACAGGAAGTCAGGAACAAGACTTCTAAAGGACAGCTTTGTTTATCCTTCACAATGACATCACCATCTGCTGTAAACACCTCAGAAACAGAAGCTTTTATTCTGAAACTCCCAGGGTCAGAGGTCGTTTCTAGGATATTTCAGCTCCATCATCCTGCAGAGAGGAGTTTTCTTATTAAAACCTTCAGGACAGCTGTCAATCATCACAGGAGAAGCATCCTGCAGAGTCCAGATTGACACTTGTTGGTGGTCCATCAGGGCCAGAGCAGAGCCAGTCTGAGGGTCTCTGTAAACCTCAGGTCCGGTTCAGTTTCCTCAGGTGGACCCGGGTGGTAAATGTCAGGTTTCTGTGTTCACCAGGAACCACAACATCCTGATGAGCTAACAAACAAATATACATCCCATAATTCAGCTGGCCTCAGCCTTACAGAGGCTGGGACCAAACTGGGTCATGAAACTGGACTTGGTTTGGTGGGACCTGAAGGTGGGTCTGACTGAGCTAAAAGTCCTGAACAGTGCAGCAGCTTCCTCAGAGACGCTCGTTGTCTGAATGTCTGAGAGACAGTTGTCTTTCAGTCTCAGAGAAACTCTGACTTGCAGAACAGGAAATAAAAAGTTATTTTTTGAGGGGGGGTCCGTGGGAGTAAATGTGATCCAGAATCAGACCTGCAGACGTGAGCAGGAGCTCCTGACGGCAGCAGACAAATCCCAGAGATGCTCGTTAGGACGCTAAATCTGCCGCCAACATCCGGACAGCGTGTCGTGTCCTCGGCAGAGCTAACCGAGGAGATTTGTCCCACACGACTCTGTCGCCATGACGCCCTGATCCACATCTGCTGGCTTTGAGCTGAGAAGCTGCAGGATAAGGCTGGGCTCAGCGGGGGCTCAGAGATCTGCCTCCAAGCAATAAAACTCGACTCAGAGTGAACTCTCTGGCTTTATCTCCCATATTACACTGATTATTCAGACACAAACTGGATTTCCTGTTTTCATAAAGTTTGACTCTGATTTCTGCAGAGATGATGACACTCCTCAGCTGTAGCTCACTTTTCTTCATGCATGTAAACTTTAGAGCCAGCTGCAGGAAACAACCTGTACTCAACCTGATTCTGAGACCATAACAGAGTCTGTCCTGTTTTCATCTGAATAAAATTAGATGTTGGACATGAAATAAGATCTATTTTTATCTGCAGAGTATTTTTAGCTGCAGCAGCAGGGCTGCCTCTCTGCAGAGCTCACTTACACATTTTAATATTTAACAGTCAGGATGGAGGCTGCTCAGCCAGAAAATCCTGCTGCTGTCGTGGAGAGCAGAGAACAAACGGCCAGACGTGGATTAAATATCAAATCAATGAAGAAAACTCTCACTGATGTCGGACTGATGCTGGAATTCTACACAAACAAACATCTGAAGGAAACAAATTCAACATTTGACTGTTTTATGCAACAAAATAAAAAATAAATAAATTTAACAGAGCTGCTGAATTTTAAATAAATCTGCCACAAATAAACAAGTTTTACAATAATAAAACCAGTAAGAACCTGCTGAAACACTTCAGAGTGCCATGGTAATCCCCGCCCCTTTTAGGAGAGCAGAGAAAAGAGGCGGGGCTTACAGCAGCCCTCCTAATCAAACAGGCACAATCAAACTCAGAGCTGATCCTCAGAGCATCGCTGTGTGGAAACTAAACGTCATAAAAATCTTCTTGAACCACAAGAGGCAGTAACATCTGCAGCTCAGACATAAAGTCCAACAGTCTGTCTGAACCCTGATGGTTCTGTTGGTTCTGCTGAGCTGTACGTCCAAACAGGACTGGGTTTAACTCACTAAAACTAAATATTGTTTTCAGCAAACGATGCACTGCTGCTGTAAATAAACTGTTTTTAGGTTTTCCAGCATTTCAAAGTAGATTGAGACAAAAACACATCTGACAACTAATTATTTATCAATTCAATCTTGTTTTAACTGGTCCTTCCCTAATTGCTGTTGATAATTGATCTGTAATGAGCACACAGTTTCCCTGAGTTATTAAAGACATCAGTTTGTTCTCCACCTGTCAGGTGGTGGGGATCAGCCCCGCCCCCCCCTCCTCCTCCTCCTCCTCCTCCTCCTCTGCTTGTTATGGAGGAAGCAGGCCTGGCTGAGATGGATCGCTGCACAAACAAATGTTTGTTCTGCCCTTCGCAAACCCCTGAGACACACAAACACACAAACATCATCCTGAAACTGACAAATGTGTGTGTGTGTGTGTGTGTGTGTGTGTAAGAGAGAGAGAGAGAGAGAGAGAGAGAGAGAGAGAGAGAGAGAGAGAGAGAGAGAGAGAGAGAGAGAGAGAGCAAGCACAGATTGTGGCTGGAGACAGGTGGTGATTTATTTCATTTTATTTTAACATCTTTACTATTTTTTTAGGTGTAGAAAGGTCTGTTTGGTTAAGTTTGATATTTAAGTTGTTGGATTGTTTTAGATCAACTGAACATGTCTGTGGATGGATGGATGGATGGTTGGATAGATGGATGGATGGTTGAATGGATGTATGGGTGGATAGATGGATGAATGGTTGGATAGATGGATGGATGGATGGATGGATAGATGGATGGTTGAATGGATGTATGGGTGAATAGATGGATGAATGGTTGGATAGATGGATGGATGGTTGAATGGATGAATGGTTGGATAGATGGATGAATGGTTGGATAGATGGATGGATGGATGGATAGATGGTTGGATAGATGGATGGATGGATGGATGGTTGAATGAATGGATGGTTGGATAGATGGATGGATGGATGGTTGGATAGATGGATGGATGGATGGATGGATGGTTGGATAGATGGATGGATGGTTGAATGAATGGATGGTTGGATAGATGGATGAATGGTTGGATAGATGGATGGATGGATGGATGGATGGATGGTTGGATAGATGGATGTATGGTTGGATAGATGGATGGATGGATGGTTGAATGAATGGATGGTTGGACAGATGGATGTATGGTTGGATAGATGGATGGATGGATGGTTGGATAGATGGATGGATGGATGGTTGGATAGATGGATGTATGGTTGGATAGATGGATGGAGTTAATAAAAAGAGTCCACTTCCTGTTTTGCAGAGAAAGTCTGAGCTCGCTGGAAATAAAATATCTGCTTCAGTTTTCTTCTCTTTCAATAATAAAATGTATAAAACAAGGGATTCAGGAGGAAACAAGGGATTCAGGAGGAAACAAGGGATTCCATAGGAAACAAGGGATTCAGGAGGAAACAAGGGATTCAGGAGGGAATGAGCGGATAGAAGAAGCTGTCAATCAGCATGAGTGGGGTCAGAGGTCAAGAAAAGGGGGCTTGACTTAACAAGGCTGAAAACACAACAGAGACGAAGGGTCGCCATGCTTTTTACTTCAATCTGCTCCTTTGTCCCTTCTCTGCTTCATCCCTCCATCCCAAGTCAGATGGAGCGAAAGACAAGACGAGGAAAATGAGTGAGCGATGAAACTGCAGACTCATCAAAAAAAGAGGCGGAGACAAAAAAGAGGGGGAAACCAAGTGGAGGTGACAGACGAGGTTTAATGAGCAGCGGATGGATGGATGGATGGAGGGGTTACATGATTTATTCAGAGGCAGAGGAGGTGGGGGGGATTAAGATCGAAGGCTGCCACCTGAACCACAGACACACACACACACACAATCAGGAAGTCCCACAGGAATGATGGCGGCAGGTTGGGAAGGCTGTTAATTGTCACCAACACGATTTTAATCAGATTTCAGCCACCAGCCTCATCACACACACACACACAGGCCCGTCCCAGGGGTGTGTGTGTTTAAATCAGGGTTTGGAGACGAGGTTCGGTCATTAGTGCCAAGTCCCATATGCTGCCCGCCGACACTGAAGGCTAAAACACACACACCCACACACCCACACACACACACGCACACACACACACACACACAATAAATCCACAACTCAAACAGAAATCCACACAAAAAAGAACAGAAAAGAAAAATCAACAAACATTCTTATTAAGGATCAGTTTATTCATGACACATTATTTAACTTTATGATTTAAACTAATTCATGTTTTCTTTACTTCCTCCTCTTCCTCCCCGAACTTTCATCACCTTCATCCTGCTCCTCCTCATCCTCCTCCTGCAGGTCTCATTAACTCCCTCCCTCATCGAGCCCAGCCTCCGGCAACACATATGGCGGTCACGCTTCCACACCATTAAATAACACACACACACACACACACCATCCAACACCAACTGGTGTCCCCTGTTGCCATCTCCTTGTGGAGCTCAGGTCCTGCCACTCGTTTAATCCTCCCTCCATCCACCTTCTCCTCATTGTCCAATTACTGCTTCCCTCCCCCCCTCCCCTCTTCATATCTTCATACACCCTCCTCCTCCTCCCTCTTCATCACATTAACTTCCTCGCTCCTTCGCCCCTCATTTATTTTGCTCTCTTTGCCGGCTCTTCCTCATTGTCTTTCTCTGCTCCAGAAAAGTGTGTGTTGTTGTGTGTGTGTGTGTAGGGGGGAGGAGGGGGGGTGATGGTGGAAAATGGGGTTGGGAGTGTGAATGAGTGGTTTCCAAGGCAACGAGCCACACTGCCGCAGTGGATGTGTAAGGGAGGTGGGGAGGGTGGGGAGTGTTGAAAGAGTGAAAATGAGAAGTAGTGTGTGTTTTAATGTGTGTGTTAGTGTGTGTGTGTTGTAATGTGTTGTAATGTGTGTGTGTTGAAGTGAAGGTTAGACACTGGTGTGTGTAAAGTGTCACCAGTTTGACTGTAACTGGATGTAAGGGTCCCATACGCAGCTCGTAGTGAATGAAGACACATTATTTCATCGACTCCAGCTGCTGCTGAGTTTCAGGGAAAAAAAGACAAACAGAGAGGTCCGAACAGAGCGGTCCATACAAAATGGTCCGAACCGAGCAGTCTGAACAAAGCAGTCTGAACAGAGCAGTCTGAACAGAGAAATACAAACAGAGCAGCCTGAACAGAGCGATACGAAAAGATCGGTCTGAACAGAACGATACGAACAGAGCAGTCTGTACAAAGTGGTCCGAACAGAGCAGTCTGAACAGAGCGATACGAACAGAGCAGTCCGTACAAAATGGTCCGCACAGAGCAGTCCAAACCGAGCAGTCCGAACAAAGCAGTCCGAACAGAGCAGTCCGAACAGAGCAGTCCGAACAGAGCGGTCTTAACAGAGCGGTCCGTACAAAATGGTCCGAACCGAGCAGTCTGAACAAAGCAGTCTGAACAGAACGATACGAACAGAGCAGTCCGTACAAAATGGTCCGAACAGAGCAGTCTGAACAGAGCAGTCTGAACATAGCAGTCCGAACATAGCAGTCCGAACAAAGCAGTCCGAATAGAGCAGTCTGAACAGAGCAGTCTGAACAGAGCAGTCCGAACAAAGCAGTCTGAACAGAGCAGTCCGAATAGAGCAGTCTGAACAGAGCAGTCTGAACAAAGCAGTCTGAACAAAGCAGTCTGAACAAAGCAGTCTGAACAAAGCAGTCCGAACAAAGTAGTCTGAACAGAGCAGTCCAAATAGAGCAGTCCGAACAAAGCAGTCTGAACAGAGCAGTCCGAACAGAGCAGTCCGAACAGAGCAGTCCGAACAAAGTAGTCTGAACAGAGCAGTCCGAACAGAGCAGTCCGAACAGAGCAGTCTGAACAGAGCAGTCCGAACAGAGCGATACGAACAGAGCGGTCTTGACAGAGCGGTCCGTACAAAATGGTCCGCACAGAACAGTCCAAACCGAGCAGTCCGAACAAAGCAGCCCGAACAGAGCAGTCCGAACAGAGCAGTCCGAACAGAGCAATACGAACAGAGCAATACGAACAGAGCGGTCTTAACAGAGCGGTCCGTACAAAATGGTCCGAACCGAGCAGTCTGAACAAAGCAGTCTGAACAGAACGATACGAACAGAGCAGTCCGTACAAAATGGTCCGAACAGAGCAGTCTGAACAGAGCAGTCTGAACATAGCAGTCCGAACATAGCAGTCCGAACAAAGCAGTCCGAATAGAGCAGTCTGAACAGAGCAGTCTGAACAGAGCAGTCCGAACAAAGCAGTCTGAACAGAGCAGTCCGAATAGAGCAGTCTGAACAGAGCAGTCTGAACAAAGCAGTCTGAACAGAGCAGTCTGAACAAAGCAGTCTGAACAAAGCAGTCCGAACAAAGTAGTCTGAACAGAGCAGTCCAAACAGAGCAGTCTGAACAAAGCAGTCTGAACAGAGCAGTCCGAACAGAGCAGTCCGAACAAAGCAGTCCGAACAAAGTAGTCTGAACAGAGCAGTCCGAACAGAGCAGTCCGAACAGAGCAGTCCGAACAGAGTGATACGAACAGAGCGGTCTTAACAGAGCGGTCCGTACAAAATGGTCCACACAGAACAGTCCAAACCGAGCAGTCCGAACAAAGCAGTCCGAACAGAGCAGTCCGAACAGAGCAGTCCGAACAGAGCAGTCCGAACAGAGCAGTCCGAACAGAGCGGTCTTAACAGAGCGGTCCGTACAAAATGGTCCGAACCGAGCAGTCTTAACAAAGCAGTCTAAAGAGAGCAGTCTGAACAGAGCAGTCTGAACAGAACGATACGAACAGAGCAGTCCGTACAAAATGGTCCCAACAGAGCAGTCTGAACAGAGCAGTCTGAACAGAGCAGTCTGAACAGAGCAGTCGGAACAGAGCAGTCCGAACACAGCAGTCTGAACAGAGCCGTCTGAACAGAGCAGTCTGAACAGAGCAGTCTGAACAAAGCAGTCTGAACAGAGCAGTCTGAACAGAGCAGTCCGAACAGAGCAGTCCGAACAAAGCAGTCTGAACAGAGCAGTCTGAACAGAGCAGTCTGAACAGAGCAGTCTGAAGAAAGCGATTCAAACAAAACAGTCCGAACAGAGCAGTCCGAACAGACCAGTCCGAACAGAGCAGTTTGAACAGAGCACTCCGAACAGAGCAGTCCGAACAGAGCAGTCTGAACAGAGCGATACGAACAGAACAGTCTGAACAGAGCGATACAAACAGAACAGTCTGAACAGAGCGATACGAACAGAGCAGTCTGAGAAGAGCAGTCTGAACAGAGCAGTCCGAACAGAGCAGTCCGAACAGAGCAGTCTGAACAGAGCGGTCTGTACAGAGCAGTCTGAACAGAGCAGTCTGAGAAGAGCAGTCTGAACACAGGAGTCCGAACAGAGCAGTCCGAACAGAGCAGTCCGAACAGAGCAGTCTGAACAGAGAGATACAAACAGAACAGTCTGAACAGAGCGATACAAACAGAACAGTCTGAACAGAGCGATACGAACAGAGCAGTCTGAACAGAGCAGTCTGAGAACAGCAGTCTGAACAGAGCAGTCCGAACAGAGCAGTCCGAACAGAGCAGTCCGAACAGAGCAGTCCGAACAGAGGAGTCTGAACAGAGCAGTCCGAACAGAGCAGTCCGAACAGACCAGTCCGAACAGACCAGTCCGAACAAAGCAGTCCGAACAGAGCGGTCCGAACAGAGCAGTCTGAACAGAGCGATACGAACAGAGCGGTCTGAACAGAGCGATACAAACGGAGCAGTCTGAACAAAGCAGTCCGAACAGAGCAGTCTGAACAGAGCAATACAAACAGAGCAGTCTGAACAGAGCGATACAAACAGAGCAGTCTGAACAGAGCGATACAAACAGAACAGTCTGAACAGAGCGATACAAACTGAACAGTCTGAACAGAGCATTACAAACAGAGCAGTCTGAACAGAGCAGTCTGAACAGAGCGATACAAACAGAGCAGTAAGAACAGAGCAATACAAACAGAGCAGTCTGAACAGAGCGATACAAACAGAGCAGTCTAAACAGAGCAGTCTGAACAGAGCGATACGAACAGAGCAGTCTGAACAGAGAGATACAAACAGAACAGTCTGAACAGAGCGATACAAACAGAACAGTCTGAACAGAGCGATACGAACAGAGCAGTCTGAGAAGAGCAGTCTGAACAGAGCAGTCCAAACAGAGCAGTCTGAACAGAGCAGTATGAACAGAGCAGTCTGAGAAGAGCGATACAAACAGAGCAGTAAGAACAGAGCGATACAAACAGAACAGTCTGAACAG
>JARVJO010077007.1:0-16486 GCA_031762555.1 Cynodonichthys magdalenae | reverse complement strand
TTGATTTATTTATTATTTAAATTTGTTAATTGTCTGAAATAAAAAAAGTCATTCATTCATTCATTCATTCATTCATCATGGGTCAACATCCCTTCTTTAGTTCTGTAAAGTATTTTATTCTATAAGGCTTGTGGTTCATCCAGATAAAACTTTACAAACATAGACCGTGCTGCCAGGTTTTTTTCTGAGAGAAGAGGTGTTCCACTGCAACCTTTCAGCACAAATTCATACTTAGTCTATGTCTACATAACCTTTAACCTTTTATCTGCTAAATGAGGCCTGTAGAGGGTGAGGTTTCCGTTTTTACTTTAGTTTTTTCATTTCTCTCCAGCATTGCACTGAGGTGTATAAATGCCTTTGGAGGAAAAAAAAAGTAAAAATAATTTAACAGAAAAGGACATTGGTAAAAAATCATTTCAATAATAAGAAAAGTACTTAAGTAAAAATCATAAAACACAATATTTGGGAAAGTAAAAGTGCTTTTACAAATAAAGTGTTGAATTTATTTAACCAAGTGCCACTAAACCAAGTTCAGTAAATGTGAAGCAATTTTCTCAACTTGGTTTAGTGGAACCAGTAAATAAATAAATCAGTGAACAGCTCCTTTCATGATGGCTTCCAGTTTAAATTTGTAACGTGTAATGAGGTGTCAAATTTTAAAGTAAAAAAGTAAAAATATAATTTATATGTTTTGATTGTAACAAAATAAAAATATTAGGATTTTTTTGTATTGGTATACTGTAAGTACAGATACTCAAAAAATGTATTAAAGTACAGTAACAAAGTAAATGTACTTCATTATTGTTCAACACTGACTTTGAATTTGCTGGAACATCCACTCCTGAGAAGATTAGCAGCAGTTTTAAAAGTTTTCCACTTTGAATCATCTTTCTCTTTATAGAACTTTGAACTCCAAACAGTTTGGAAATGACCGCCTTTTGCTCATACTTCATTATCAAGAATAATTCCACATAATATTGATGCCAACTCATGGTAAAACCCAAACTGCCTCTTCTCAGCTATTTTCAGTCAGACAATAGTGAAAACTCTTCATCTGGAGCATCTGGAAGTATGACAGCCTGTGCAGAGCAATGAAAATCCCTGCAAGTGATTGCTCCAGCTTAATCCAGCGTGTCTTAAAAACAAGCTGGCTGGATCTATGTTTATCCTGTGACACACTAGATTTAATGTACGCATGTGCTTATGTTCCCAAACTGATAACAAAAGATCTTGTCCATTGTGGCTTTCTGCAGAGATTTGTCTGTGACATCCTGAGCTCCTGCTCCCAGTCAGGGCCATCACGGCTGCTGCTGCTGCAGTTATTGAATATTTAAATTTCAAACGTTAGTTTATTCTGCAGAGTTTTGATCTCTAGAGGAATGCACAGAGCAGAGCCGTTACGATGTCAATGTCTAGACGAGATAAAAGGTGACTGTTGAAGTCTGGGGAAGTTTGCAGGCAATTTACTGCTTCGTTTGAGACACAGAGGCATATCTGGGATGTGTTTTGGGATTTGACCTGATGTGACAGGACCAACTACAGACAAAGCTGATTTGATTTTGTTCACTTTTACAGCTCAGCTCACCCTCCCACCCAGTATGGTAATTATTGCCCAGATGGACAATATTGTTTTCACGTGTTTGTCTGTCACCAAAATATCTCATGAACCACTGAACAATTTTTTATAAAATGTGCAAAACATAATCATTAAATCTGCGTTTACAACCGAGTTAGTTTGATTCAAGATGTCTGCTGTAGCCAACTGATGTTGAAAAACACCAAAAATAACAAGACCTCAGTCAATTGTACAGATATTGATGTTAAATTTTGTGTGGAAGTAGCTGAGACTGAACATCAACACTTGTTTTGAGTCCAAACAGAGTACACAAGGTTTTTGTTTAAAATGTTGCTGTTTTAAGTCAAATCTATATGTCTGTTAGCAAAATGTTTCATGATCCATTAAACTAACTTTAATGAAACACATCATTACAAACCACTCTTCCAGTTCTGTGTAGAGATCTTTATATTCTGCCTGGGTTATATTTTTCAACCTGTTCAGTTTTCTCTATTTCCTATGATGTTTTTGGGACTATTACATCAAATTATTTGCAACAGAACTACCAAATTGGTCTGTATTTACCAACTACAATTTTGTAATCTTTATTCTCCTCTGGCTCCAACATTTGTAAATAAAATGTTTCTGCGCCACTAGACAGGCATAACCCATTTGGATTTAAAGGGACAGCCTTAAAATGAGTTGATCTGAGACACACAGAAAATGGGTGTAAGAGGGGCTTGTGGAGTTACAATAAGGAGAAATTCGGATCAAAGCATTGCAGTTCCACTTTATAGACCAAACTGAATGATTTAAATGGGAAAAATAAGAATTTAAAATCCTGATATGTCACCTTTAAAGAAATAATCAGTGGACGTACATCAACAACTGATTCATTACTGGACCAAATTTGATTTAAGATGGCTGTCTCAGCCAGTTCAGCATAGAAAACATAAAAATGGCTTAATTTTAGACAATTTTACAGATAATGTGGTCAGTTTTGGCGTGGTAGTAGCACAGAGTCCTTCACAACACAGAATCTAAGTGCTATCAATTTTACAAGATCTTTACTTCAAAATTTAGCATTATCTGTTGGAGTCACCTTTATTTGTTAGCAAAATATTTTATGAACCACTTAATGGACTTGAATGAAACTTTTAGAAAATAATCAATAATTGAACCTTTACAACTGACTGACCTTTGGAGTCAATCCAGGTTAAGATAGCCACCACATAATATACAATAGCGAACATGAATTTGGCTATAGCTCAGTCAGTTATACAGCTATTAAGCTAAAACTTGATGTGGTAGTCCCTAAGAGTCATTAAAAACACACACTATTGCATGAAGTGCATAATACAGTATTGTATGGGATTGTGCATATTGTAGGTTCATGTCAAATTTACATATTTTTCAGGCTTGGTTACAAATGCAATGTGTTAAGCTACACTCTTTCAACTCAAAATGACCTCCAGCATGAATCTATGTGCTCCTGTATTTTTTTTTGAGTCTACACTCTTTATCCTTTTTCTTCATGTGCAGGCACCAGGTTAGGAGAGTCTCAGAAACAGATAAAAGATAAGCACAGCTAAAAAGGACTGTCAGCATTATTCGGATATAAAATATAAAATCCATAACTCGTCTTACGCGTCTGTGAATTAGGAGCCTTGAACTGAACCCTGGCTTAAAAAAAAAAAAAAAGAAAAATCCATACAGCTGTTTGACTCGCTGGTCCAACAGTTTTTTTGGTCTTCAAACAAACGACTGAACCACACCAGCAGGCACACATGGTGTAGAGACAAACAACACATGAGCAGCCGTGCAACAACACACAGAGACAGAACAAACACACAGAGGTGTGAATACTTGAGCAAAAATCCAGGGGGATCTGTGGGCAACGTGGAGTAATAGAAACCGGCACGGGCGCGTTGAATCAGAACGAGGGGGGGGCAGTCCCCTGCGTTACTGAGCTCATTCCTTATTTAGGCCTACATAAGGAAAGCACATTTCTTAATGCCAGAAAAAAAAAGAGAGAGAAAAGCAAATGCAGAGGAAACCGCAGCACCTGCAGTTTCAAAGCTTATTAAAATCAAGCTGGAGGGAAATTTTACGGAGGTGGGACATCGGAACATATGTGTTTGCAACCATGGGAGGTGAGATGGCTAAGATGTAAGCAAAAGCTCCGACACAACCAGGTGTCTCCTTTTGGCCTCCGTCCACAGACTCAGGCGAGGGATCTCTTCAACTCGATACTGAAGCTCAGCGAAGCCTCGGTTCAGTCGTGGCTTGTCTGAGCGGAGCAGAGTGTCGGTGGACAGGCTGAGGTCATGTCTGCAGTCGTCCTAGCCGTCACATCCGGCAGCCCCACGCTGCACCCGAGCCACTGAGCGCCACCGTCCAGAAACAAAACGGACGATAAGGGCAGCTCTCCAAATATCAGCACCATGCCGAGCCCTTTAATAATTCACCAGCACTGTCATCAGGTGAGCTAACTAATGCCGGTAAGGGATGCAGGGAACGATAGGGAGGGAGGCACAGAGAAAGCTGGCACGTAGATGTGAAAATATGTTTGAGATGAAAGAAAACTCTTTGTGGTTTAAATATCCGTTTCTGTGAAAGAAGCTACAAGGTGCTGGTTTGCATCTAAATGTAAATGCACAAAACAAAAAGTAAATTTTAACATGAAGTGCTTTTCTTTCAAGGATTCAGTTAAATTAAATCTATTCATGTAGCACTAATGCATTGTACCAAAAAAAACAAAAAAACAAATCCAAATCACAAACCTATGTTCAGATTGTAATTACAGTCATTCACATACAGTACATTATAAAACGCAAACTACTAAAGGTTGTCTATCTAGAAAAGGCCAGCTGATTGCATCTAATCTTTAACCTGAAATTATTTCCCAACCCTGAGCACCCTGAGTTGACTGTAGAGAGGAACAACTCCTATTTGATAGGAAGAAACCGCCAGAACCAGCTTCAAGATAAGTGACCACCTGACTCAGCAGGTTTGGGTTTGAGAGGACAGGCAAGAGACATAGATGCTAGCAGATTTGCCCAGTTGTAGTTTTATTGGGAAGTTTTTTTTTGTTATTTTTAATTTAGCTGGGAAGGTAACATACATATCAAGTTGTACAGATTGTTTGTGGGGCTTTGTTTGGTTAGGTAAGACCTACCAAAAACAATTACACCTTCATTTGATTTGGTTATTTTTCACGTGAAACTTTTGAAAGCAAACCAAAGCACCTGGAAAATGTTACAAAGTTGCAACAGCTTCTTGTTTTAAAGCAGCATTCCCCCAAATGAACACTGACTAAGATGGAAATAAGCCTGCGGAAGAAGTGTACATGGAGTAGATATTTAGTTATCCAAAACATGGTAAGAGTTATTTTTTAGGGTTTAAGATCTGACTTATTTTCCTTTTTTTTGATTCATAAGGAAGAAGAAACTCGAGCTCATCGATTTACCATGACTGAAAACAGAAATTGAGTAGAGGAGAACGTAAAAAGCAGAGAAAACAAAACCCATCAATCCTATCACGCTAGTATCGATCTGACACGACACCAAAGTTGGTATAGAAACTATTTATGATTGGATCGATTTGCACACTACTGCCCAGTATGAGCAGGAAGTTATCCAGTTTGTTGCACAAAAAATGAATGCAGCAGTGACTGCTAAGACATACCCACTTCCTCTCCTACAGGATAATGTGTTTGCATTTCACACTGTAAGCGAACCACACTACGGCTCACTTGCAAGAAAACCCAGAGTTTGATTGTTTGATCCGCACCAGAGTTTGGATGAGCTTTCACACCTGCACAAATGAAGTGAATAATCTGAGGAAATAAGCTCTGGTCCGTGGAAAAAGGACCAAACAACTCTGGTGTGAAAGCAAACTTAAAAACAGAGAGTCTCAGCCACTGAAACAGAACCTGCAATGTGGCTCCACAAGACAGGAGTCTGAAAATGGAATGCTCTGGCTTCCATTCATTTTTTTTTGGAAATAGAAGCCAGGTGTAAATCTGCACTGTGAGAGCGAAATGCTCTGTTAGGAAAATATGGAACAATGGAGCTTGACTGTTAAGAGCTTCACTTGTTGGAAGTAAGATTTAAAATTCTGACGGAAATATTTTCTCAAGGAGAACATTTCAAACACCTGAACTGAGACTATTTGCAACCTCAGTGTCAAATGAAAATGTCAGCAAATGTGGACTTACACGCAGATAATAAAAACCTGTTAAATACAAGTAATTCTATTTAACCTGCGGTGCAAAAGTGGTGCGTAAAACAGGAGCAATATATGCATTAGCTCATATAAAATTAATAGCGAAATAGCTGAACAGGTGTAATTTCCTCAGACTTTTTTTTTTTTTGGTTTCTAAGTCTAAACAGCATTGAATAAGGTCAGTCACAGTTAATGAAGCATTGCGGAACACCACTCTTTAGACCAGGGGAAGAATAACCCGACTGTTTGCTGTGTTGTTGTTTAAGTGCATGCAAATAGTGTTGTTTAATTTTCTCCTAATTTCTTTCCGTCTCCTGGCACTGAATGTTATACGGGTGACTTTAATCTTACTCAGCCATGCTGCCAGAGAAAGGGGCTAAAAACTTGGGGGGGGATAAGAAGTTGGCGATGCTACGCACAAATGCAGATGAAGGAATACACACACACACACACACACACTGAGAGAAACAGAACTGCAATACACACACGTGGTAAACTGGATGCACGTGCTTGCAAATTCATAAAAGTTGTGCCACGGGCTTCTGAAAAAAAAAAAAAAAAAAGGCACACAACTGTGAAGCGTTCAGCCACTTAACTCAGCAAATGACTGTGGTTATCTGAGCATAACAGCCTGTTAGTTCAGAGAACCTGAGTGATAAACAGGAATATGTACATGCTATTAGGCTTCGGCGCTGAACTGGACAAAAAAATGGGCTGAATCATGTTTCACAGTTAGCAGTTAATAGAGATAATGCCACATCTGACTGATTGTCACAGCTTAAACATATTTGCAAATGCATTACCGCTTTACAATTCTGCCCCCAGTTTCCAGTAAAGTGATTGAGAGGAAAATTTGGGTATGAGATTGGGGCCCTTTGGGGAGCACACTGAAACAGTGAGCGCAAAGAGTAAAACACACTTTGGATTAGGTTTGATTAGAGGAAAATGGTTTCTTGTGACTGTGACAATTTGGCGAGCGCTGCAGGTAAAAACATGCTGAGTCCATTAAACATAAGGACCTTGTTAGTTTCTTGGTGGTGCAGGCGGTTAGGAGAATAGGAGCTTTACGGTAGCACCATAAAAAACACCATTGCAGTCCTGAAAGATTGTGTAGAAAGGCTATAAACATCTTGACAGGCCATGCCTTCTGTTTCGCTCTGGGCTCTGAGTTTATGGGAATCATTGCGGATGAGGGAAAAAGTAAATAGGATTTACTCATTTCGTTCATCGACGTCAAACCGAGCAAAGCGGGTCGGATGTGTTTTACAAAGGTGTGTGAGTGACATCCTGCAGCTGTGAATACGTGAAATTTGTGAATAAAGGAGTCTGCGAGAAAACTGTGTGCTATTGGTGGGGCTGTGCAGATGATTTACAAACTATTTGATGGAGCATTGTTCTCAAATTAATTTGACTGATCAAGACGCGGCGCACATCAGCACTTTCTCCCCCCCGAAGCGTCGCAGGCTACTGCCGAACCAGAGGAACACTGCGCTGTGACACAAAAAAAAAAGCAAAGCAGAATGATCATACGAGTGCTTTGGGCTTTGTACAAGATCCATAAAGATGTTTTTTTTTTTGCATCACGATTCCACACAGTTTAATCAAACGACAATCCAGAGGGAATAACTAAAATGCACGGAGCATAACTGAGTATGTAAATGCAGTCGTGCCAGTGAATGAAGTAATCCGGAGCCGAATATTTGGTTTCATTATCATTTACTTTGGATTTAATGAGTCTCCACGGGCCCACAAATGTTCTGATGTCATCAATAATGGTAAAAAACAAAAAGTGCTGCTCTGGTCTGGTTAGTCAAGTCTCCACAGTCAGCCGGCGTTAGTGCTGAGTGCACAGCTAGCATCGGTGAAGGCTGTCATCTCAGCACGCTGCATCGGCGCCTCTTTTTGTCAGACGCTCCTTTGATCCCCTCAGTTGCAGAGTTACAGGCCTAAAGCAGAAATATGCTGAATGGATTCATGTATCATCCCTCCACACACCCCCAAAAAACTGCCTCCCCCCCAACTATTTATGATCATAATAGCTGCCGTTATTTATTAAAGAGAGCGATTGTCGTCCTTGCTCAAAAGACAGTGTTGTTTTCTCTGCTGCATAGAGCGGTATTTGTCTCTTTGGTGTAGCCCCGTGTGTGACGAGGCGGTGTAGTGAACGCGATGGTGATGGATTCATGTGTTGAGCAGTTAAGAGGGGTACAGAAGAGAGCTAATCTGAGTTATGATTGCTACTTTAATCACATTTTCTCCCCACATTCATCCACAATAACGCAAATACAGGTCCAGCTTTTTAAATGGAATGCATATCACCTACCACCAAGGAAGTGATGTGCACGACGTGTAACGGAGTATGCAAATGGTCTACCAATTGGGGGGGTTATGCGCTCTGCCTCTTTATTTATTTATTTAATCATTTACTTTTGTAAATCAATTCAGGACATTTTGGGGTTAAAATACATTTTAATGCTTTTACTGTAATTTATTTATCTTTCCTGTTTCCTGTTTTTTCTGCTCCACTTCTGTCCAACATCAGTTCAACAATTAAGAAAATACCTTCCTTTTCCCCCATTTTTTCCAACAGTAACAAGTGTTGAACATTTTTAGGATGTATTATACAACATACCTAAATTTCTCAATTTCTCAAAAAATAGAGTATGTATGGTGCAGTACACTTTGGCTAGGAAAACTTACGATTCAACCAATACAGCCATAATGTGACAAGAGTAGACTAAATCCTGCATGTCATTATCAGCATATATGCTTTAATGTACATATAAGACTTTGTAAATTTGGAAATCAGGTCAACGTTACCTAAAGACAACAAGAGAGCTGCAGCTGTGTACTTAACCAGTTAATTTCTATTTAGTTAGAACAAATGATGTAATTTTATTTGGGGGGGGGGGACAGGACGGATTGAATCAAATTAGTGTGGGGGGTCATCCCCCCCCCCCCACACACACACACAAATTACACCCGTGCCTGCCACTATTGATGTCAGAGTTTTCTTTAATCCCCATCTCCCATGTGGGATAGGTTAGCACTTTGTGAATTATTCTTAGCTACAGCCATTCACAATTTGTAGCTCAAGAAAAGCTCAGTAAAAGCTGCTGAAATGTAACAATTTTTGTGTTGGCTACAGTTGATAAGCTGCAGCAGCCATACTAAAATTAAGCTAATTATTACTTTCAGAGAGTTTCATTGAAATTTGTCCAGTGGTTTATGAGATATTTTGCTAAAAGGCAAGTTTATTTATAAAGCACATTTCAGTAACAAGACAATTCAAAGTGTTTTACATAATAAAAATATTAAAAAGTACAATACAGTGACATGAGGGAAAGTGAAAAAAAGTTGGACCACACACTGAAATTAATGATGTTCCAATTAATATTTTAAATAGAGCACTCAAAGATAACGCTAAACAAATTAGTTTTTAATCTTGATTTAAAAGAACTTGAGCTTTCTGCATTCTTACAGTTTTCTGGGAGTTTGTTCCAGATTAGTAGAGCATAAAAACTGAAGACAGAGTTAACTCCAACATTTAACACCAACGTTTTAGACAAATATGTTTCATATTGTGTTCTGCTTGAAGTATGAGTTGGCGATGATGCTCAACTACTACCACATCACATTTTATCTCAATAACTAAATTTGACTGATTTATAGCGCTGTTGAGTTATTTGGGGACATCATTAAACTGAGCTGATTCAAAATGTTGTATCAGTTGAAAACGTCCATCAAATATTACTTTCTGAAAGTTTCATTAAAATCTGTTCAGTGGTTCATGAGATATTTTGAGAACAAAAAGGTAGAGCTCATTCCAAGAGGTAATTGCAAAGTTTGAAACATAAATCTCACACAATCAGTTTGCGCTTAGAATATAAATTGGGATTCCGTCTCAGCTACAAACACACCAAATCTGAACTCAATATCTGTAAAACTGACTGAGTTGTAGCCATTTTTGTATGTGCTAAGATGCTGTGGCAGCCCTCTTTAATCAAGTTGATTCCCAAAGCTGATCAGTTGTAGATGGACATCCAATGATTGCTTTACGAGAGTTTCAGTAAAATCCAACCAGTGGTTCATGAGATATTTTGCTAACAGAAAGACACGGGCAAAGCATCATTGCCCTTTCATCTTCGGGGGACAATGCAACACGTATTCCACTGATGTGGCCCTGCGCCATTATAGCACCTCGCGCTTGTTTTCCATCACAGAAATATTTTGCATCAAAACTCACCCTCACATCATGCAGCCCACTTTTAGCTTCCACGCTCACTGAACTGCTAACCGGCTAGAAGGTAGAGTCTAGCAATTTGAACTAATGGTGGTGTCACAGTGGTGTTAAACTAAACCATTTAAGGTTTTATGTCACCGGGGTGAGAGGGAGAATTAGTCTCTGGCTTGGTTGCGAGCCAGACCAACGAGACGGCGACGTTATTAACTCACGAGGGAAGTGATACTAATCGCTCTGAGTGTGGCGTCGCGTCTTCAGCAGTCAGCTCACGGAGAGCTGAGGCGAAAAGAAAAACCTTTGGAGGAGCTGGGGGGCATTTATTCAGAAAATCCAAGTGGTAAACGCATTACGGTAATCAAACATCTAAAGCTTTGAGGAGAAAGGATCATTCTTCTTCTAAAAGTGTGAATATGACAATATTTATTTTTGTGTGCTCAATATGCAAATGAACAAATTCCTGATGGAACAGGTCCTTTAGCTTCCTGCCGTGCCGAATTCTTAAAACTTGAAGCAGACATCCCAGGAGAGAAATAACACACCCAGCAAGATGGAAGTCATTTAGGGATAGTGTGTTTGCCGGAGACTCCGTGGTGACTCAGAAATGTGTGTGAGACTGAGGATGGATGGGCTTAAGGTGAATAAATGACCTGCCTTGATTCACCCCATAAGCCAAGTCTTCCACCCAGACTCCCTGATATCCCCTTTCATCCGTCTTTATAAGAGAGATGACGGAGAGATGGAGAGGCATTCGGTAGGGGCGAGAGACGGAGAAAATGAATATGCAACGGAGGAGAGCCAACGATTTCAAGCGCAGGAGCAAGCATAAAGAAGCTAATTAAAGCAAGAGAGAGGAAAAAAAATGGGAGTAGAGAGCAAGCGAGACAGAAGAAGCGAACAAAAAGATGATTAGACTGAAGTTTGAGTCTGGGGTGTGACAAACGGCACCCTGTTCGAACAAGAAGTGCCTCTTTAATGTCACTGGAGCTGCAGCTGGATGAGGACCCGTCTGATAGGAGCTGATTTAGGGCAGTGGGCCCTTTGGCCCTACAGCTTTTATATGATTGCCATGTTAAAGCTGAGAATGTAGCCACTAAATGAAAAAAAAAAGTGTTTGTCTCCAGTTAAGAAAAATGACAATTTAGAAAAAAAGACAATTAACTGAGATGGCACCAACTCTGGGATAAAAGCTCAGGCATCAACCTGGAGTTAGAATAATTGTGCACATCGTGTGAGAGACTATTCTGGTCTACGCACATATTTCATCTTCAAGAGCTTAATTTTCTTTTATATTCATAAACTTGAAGATAATTTGTAATAATGTCATGATGGAGGATGCAATGTCAAATGATTAATGCCTTCTATTAAAGTGTTCATTATTTCAGGTAAAATAGGCTGATAAATAGAGACTCACTTCAAATGACACTGAAAAGTAAACTACCGTAAAGTCATTTCCAAATGTTAGCAGTAGACAGAAACTGTACTGTACAAATGTATCACTGGTAATGGTCAGGAGGGTCACAAAAAACAAATACAATAGGTTCAACATTAACCAGAAACCAACACTTGGACTTTCTCATTCTGAAAGATTCCTTCACTTTGAATGAACAGCTGACAAGACCTTTTACTGAGATTATACCTGGCATTTTCAGTTGATCAAAACTTTTTTTCTCCTGTCCAAAGTTCAGATACAGCAATTTCTGCAAGACAAACAGTAATAATGAAATATTAGAACACTTGAATAATTTTTAATTGAATATTTCCACAAATATTGATCAACCATTATTACTCATATTTCAAAAGTTGCATATTCAAATAAACACATCTTTCAATATAAATCATGTTTTTATAGGACTCTGGAAGAATGTAAGGATTCTGTATCTACTTGATTAGATGTAAGAGAGTGTGACCGCAGAATGTCCTTGTGCAAAAACAATCAGGAGTCGCTTAGGGCAAGACAATTTGTGCTAAAAACAATTACTGGCAGATGACTTTAGCTATGAGGTCATCACGGTCAGATTGAGGACTAGATGTGGCCCCTAGTCCATTTCCATCTAGTCCTCATTGTGAAAGTGTGAACTTTCTACTTTCTATTGAAGAAAAGACCTTACTAAATAGTAAAAATATTTAATAAAGAAAGATCAAATGTTTGTACATGGATCTTTTCTGTTTAAGAACACAGACCCACTTCTTAAAAAAAGATGCCTGATGTAACATTATGCTGTTTTGTATGGGAACGTACAGCTATCTGATTGGCCAAGCTAGGTGGGGAGGTCTCAGATTGACTTCCCTTGGTGTTTCACAATGAAACCATCTTCTCCACTTGGAGCAACATTCCTTCTAACCTCCTGGAAACACTAGCATCAGGCATGCTGAAACAATTTTTTAAGGAGATTAACAAGACTGAGTCCCTTTTTTAAAATGTATTTCTAGTTTTTTATTTTGAATTTTGAGATATGGACTTAAACTTTTGATCACCTGATGAACAGCCTATTTCAGTTTAATCCTCGTCTGCAAAAACTGTTTTTTGTTGTTGTATTGTCTCACTCCCATTTCTCCTTTTTGCATTTTAAAGCTCTAATTAGAACTTTCTTACGATCCAACAGTGCAAAATGTGAATTTTTGCCATTTTTCAACTGGTCAATTTTGATCCGGAGTGTAGCAGAATACCAACATCTAGCAAAACACTTTAGTTGTTAGTTTAAGAACTAGCAACATACATAAACACGACTTATCTATACCTTTGTTTGGAAAATTGTTGTGTTGTCCTCGCTAATCTAAACCAACCTGCTGTCTCCTGCAAACAGTGGTACAGCTGTGAGAGCTCAGATTAGTTTAGAAATTTACTTTTGGTTGTTGATAAAAAGCTGGGGGGAAAAGCCCAGAGAAAGGTAATTTCAAAAGACAGCAGATCTGTAGGAAAGGTGAAAACAAGGACATGGATAGAAATGCAAATAGAAACAGATTAAAGCAGCATGGTTAAACTGAAAGTCCAGTTTCAATAATACTACAGGAAGAATTTAAAAGGTATAGACCAATATATTTTATTTTTGTTGCTTTGTTAAAATCCACATTTTCTATAAAAATTCAATGTCCTGCACCTTTCTGGCTTTGGGATTTATTGTGACACAAAGTAAAAGATCTACTGAGTTGTTTGGCCACAAAAGAGATTCAGTTTTAGCTCGTTTTTTGGCTTTTTGCATTTATAGTTCTTGTCAGCTCTGTCTGCTCTATGCCAGGTTTCCTGTTTCTGGTTTATTTGCATGGCAGCATCACAGAGCCACATACAGGCCTGGCATAATTACCTTAGCTGTTGGGGAGTTTTGTACTTTATACCTATGTCAGGGTATTCACATTCATTTTCACAGAGGGACACATGAGAATAGTTGTCCTCAAAGGGCCAGTTATAATAAACTCTGACGCTTCATTTTTTTTACGTTCACTATACCTAAAACAACATTTTTCTCTTGCTACAGCTGAGCACTTCTAACAAACAATATCTTGGCTCTAGTGGTATTTTGTGCATGGAAACAGTGTTTTAAGATAACAATTGAATAAATGTGAAATAAATAAAGAAACACTACACTGCCTGGCCAAAAAAACCCAAAAAAAACAGTTGCCACCAAATAAAAAAAAAGGTCACACGCTCTAATATTTTGTTGGACCGCCTTTAGCTTTGATTATAGCGCGCATTCGCTGTGGCATTGTTTTCATAAACTTCTGCAATGTCACAAGATGTATTTAAGTGTTGCATTCATTTTTTACCAAGATCTTGCATTGATGATGGTAGAGTCTGACCGCTGCGCAAAGCCTTCACCAGCACATCCCAAAGATTCTCAATGAACTCTGTGGAGCCAGTCCAAGTGTGAAAACTATGTCTTCATGCTCCCTGAACCACTCTTTCAAGCCCAATGAATCCTGCCATTTTCATCTTGGAATATAGCCGATCCATCAGGGAAGAAAAATCTATTGATGAAATAACCTGGTCCTTCAGTATATTCAGCTGAACTCATTCTTATAGCGCATAGTTAAATTCATGTGATGACATTTTTTGTGGCCAGATCGTGTATTAAAAGTAAAAATAAGAGTTTCACTCACCGTTCAGTTGTGGTAAGTAACTGCCATCTTGAATTCTGAACTCTCAAGAGTTTTTACTGGATGAGCATTCTAGTTTGAATTTATGACTTCGCTGGTTACTTTTAAACCCTGTGCACCTCAGCTACTGATGGGATGCCGTCATTTTGTAAATAAAATAATCAACATGCATGAAGGGAAATTTAGTTATAGCTCAATGCAGGCTTTAATGCAGTACACACTTATTTTAAAGACATACTTTGAAGTTGTTGTAAACCGTATACAATGCTGTGGTGGGCCACTTTTGGCCTGTGGACCTTGAGTTTGATGCATGCTAAAATGAATGAAAATGTTGTTGAAATGGTTTATGAAGATATTTTAAATAAATGTTCCTCTGTTTATAAGTCCTTAAACAAAACTGTACAACTAAAAATAAACTTAAGATTTCAGATAGACAGACAGACAGACAGATTTATGTTTTCTTACTATTTCTTTCCAAATCATAGCCTTTCAAAAAGTCAAATCGATCTAGGTGCACTGAAAGAGAATTTATTTTCCCAGCTCTACCACCCTCCTGTGTGGGGAACATAAGGCACTTGCCCCCATAAATTTTGTGCTTGTCATTAGTTCATTGCACCAACAGAGTGTGAATAAACTGTGCTAATGTTGTTCTAATGAATAATTTTCAAGAGGGGGATTACTTGCAGTGGCTGCTGCAGCAGTAATTCAAAATGCATGCACACATTTTTTTTCCTTCTTCTTGCAACAGCTACAACTGTGATATCTATATTTAAACCTTTCTTCACTCTGGGATGATTAGCAGCACATGCTGAGCCTGCAGCTTCCTTTGCAGCAACACACTGTTGATGCTCACATTTGCATAGTCATATCCCAAGAACTGTCACTTCTCTCCAACCATGACTAGTTAAACAGCTCAAGAATCCACTGCCTTGCTCAAGGACACACACCACTCTGGACATTTATAAGGGTCAACAATGTGTGCTTTCACTTTTAACACCAACAAACTGTGGATTCCATTTAGTGACCTTGACCACCAGCTGTTTCCTCTGGAAGCAGCTGCATTATAATTATGTATCCCTTACACTGTGCCATCATCAGTGACTAAACTACTAAACACAAACACCAGCATTGCAGCTGTAAAGAATAAAAAAAAACATCCTGAAATAGTCTCACTGGAAAAGAGATGTCATGCCTAATAGTCTTATTCTTGCAGGCAGATTGATTATTTAGCCCAAAACTGTGCACGGCTCTGTTGATTTCGGGGTCAAACTTCTGTAGATAAGGTTCATCTGCATACAGAAAGCATTTTTAAACCATGTCATGTTTTTCAGAAGCATACAATTTGTTTTTGCATTGATGTAAAAGGAAGGGTAAAAAAAACTGGGCCAAATGATGTAGTGGCAGATAGAAGCACAGAAAAACATCAAGTGGGAGCAAAAAATGCGAGTGGTGGCAGCAACTTTAAAGTTTGGAGGGATAATTGAAGAGTAATGGCCTCGTCTAAAAAGTTGGTTAAATAAACAGGTTTTTGAGGATAACGTCATAAAGACTGGACAAATAAAAATCATGTTTATTGAAAGGAATTAACTTAATCATATAATATTTTTCTCAAAAGTTAAAAGATTAAAACCATAGTTTAGCCATTTTTGAGGTGATATTCTGTCAAATAGTTACGTACATCAAGTCATGACATCAGTCAAAATATTGTGAAAGGGCTTAATTCTTTGTCCAGGCTAATGGCTAGCCTAAAGAAGAGCATTGCATTCATCCATCATCTATACCTGTTTCTTCCTTTCAGGGTCACTGGTGCCCATATCCAGCCATCACAGTGCAAGGTACACCCTGGACAGCTCACAAGTCCATCACAAGGCCACATATAGAGACAAATGAGACAGACAACCATTCACTCTCACCTAGGGTAATTTAGAGTTATCAATTAACCTAACAGTCATGTTTTTGGTCTGTGGAGGAAGCCGGAGAGAACCCACGCATGCACGGAGAGAACATGCAACTCTACCAGGAAAGTTCCCCGGGCCAGGATTTGATCTGGTGACCTCCTTGCTGAGAGGCAACAGCTCTACCAACTGAGCCACTGTGATGCATTGCATTCACCAAATAAAAAAATAGATCACAGATCTCATAATTTCAAAATCAGGATCTCACAATTTTAAGATAAAATTTCATAATTACAAGAAAATATCTCATATTTATGTACATATGCGCCTAACAGCAGTTCAGATTACCCACCCTTTTTGGAGTCCTTGGAAGGGGTGCTGGAGAGCGCTCCTGATGGGGACTCCCTCGTTCTGCTGGGGGACTTCAACGCTCATGTGGGCAATGACAGTGAGACCTGGAGGGGCGTGGTTGGG
>JARVJO010076506.1:0-16535 GCA_031762555.1 Cynodonichthys magdalenae | reverse complement strand
TACATAATTTATGTAGACAAATGATTTCGTCCTACACCTTGTGTGAAGTCATTCCCAAGAGCCATGATAGACAAAAATTCAATGCATCACACGTGTTAAGCTACAGCTGGCTGTGATTATACACCTGGCCAGTAGGTGGTTTGGTGTGCACATGAAGCTTCAAGAAATGAACCCTTTCTCGAACCAGTTGGCTCAAGTGATTCAATGCCTCATGAGGCTTCATTTCACCATCACTAGTTTTATCGTGGTGTTCCTCTGGCAGGCAGGCTTTTAGTAGTCGATCCTTGTTTCAGTACCGTGGTCAAAAATCCTGGACAAGAACAAAAACAAGATTAACTGTTGATGACCTAGATTTGCACAAACACCTGATAGGCCTCAGCTTACTACCAAAGTAACGATGATGCTTCAGCGAAGAATGAGAAGTGAGCCTTAAAGAAGGATCTGGAGCTCATCAGGAGGATCGACTGCAGCTGCTGCCAATCAGCCAGAGAACAGCCACCAATCATCACACATTTAAGTTAAAATATTTACATTTATATTTACATACACAACAAAATCAGCTCCTATATGTGCTATAGCTCATCTCAGCTACTACCACAGCAATAACAAAGCACCCTGTTTGCAGCAACTGTTTTGCTGGGAGCCTTCAGGTAATGTCCCTAAAACAGGATTAATTATTAACTAACATCTACAATCTATAATGCTTTAACCTTCAAACAACACATTTTATGCTTGAGCCTGAAAAAAGCCACTTGACATTCGAGCATTTAAAGTCTCTAAATACCCTTCAGCCACTACAAAGTGAATCGATTTGTTTCAGACTGAAAGAGTCAGTTCTTTTCTTCAGCCATTAGCCGTCTGGGAGTCCCTATCCTTTCATTCATGTCTAGATTTTGTTTGATGCACCGGTTAAGTGTTTACTTTGTCCGAACAACTTTATGCAGCCAGTAACGTATATTTCAAACCCAGAGTATTTTCCTGTTGGGCCACAGTGCCGTTCTCTGAGCCATCATGCCCTCGTAAAGAATTATGAATGTTTGTGTTACAGAACACTTGGTGTTCCACTATAAAAATAAACTCTAGACATTTACCCCGGGATCTCAGCAGGTGTAAAATGACTCCTTCACCCAAGAGCCTCTAGTCCTGTTCTTACATCTCATCTCAGAAAAGTCACATAAATACCTGTTTACCATTATTATCGTTTATTCTCAGAATAAACAAAAACTAACCCAATATCACTATGTTATCAATGTGTTATGAATAAATGCTTTTAGATTTAAGTGCAGATGGAGAACAGGAGCCAGAGGAGCTTTGAACAGTTTCTTTTGAACAGGCCAAGACTGGGAAATTAGTATTGGTGGAATTCTCTTCTTACAGCTGTGGACCACTTAGAAAAATAATAGGTGTTTCACACATCAGCCAGGAATGACCAAACGAGTATAAATGTGTTTTATAAAGGTCTGCTTATAGATAAGATGCAGGACATGTTCTGTCCTGCATTGTGGGGATTGCAGCCAACAAACAAAAGCAATAAAAAAAAAGTTAATTCATGATTTACTAAAGGAGAGTGATTTCTTTAGGGCCAGGTTTGTTTGGATAGTATTTTTTTTCTTATAACAACAACAAAAAAGCTAAAAAAAGCAACTGCATATTTAATTGGGTCATATTGTTGGACTATTTGGTCACTGACACAAAGTTTGTTTTTTACCTGTTTAACAAAACATATTCAAGTTATAGCTATATAATAGACATGAAGTCCAGACTTTCAGCTTTCATTTGAGGGTTTCCACATTAAAATTGGATGAAAGGTTTAGGACTTCAGCTCCTTAACATGTTCCCACCTTGTTTTTAAATGGACCAAAAGTAATTGGACAATTGACTCAAAGGCTATTTCATGAACAGGTGTGGGCAATCCCTTCATTATGTCATTAATAATTAAGCCGATAAAAGGCCTGGAGTTGATTTGAGGTGTGGTGCTTGCATTTGGAAGATTCTGTTGTGAAGAAATAACATGCGGTCAAAGGAGCTCTCCATGCAGGTGAAACAAGCCATCCTGAAGCTGTGAAAACAGAAAAAACACATCCAAGAAATTGCTACAAAATTAGAGTGTCAAAATCTACAATTTGGTTCATCCTGAGAAAGAAAGAAAACACTGGTGAACTCATCAATGCAAAAAGACCTGGGTGCCCACAGAAGACAACAGATGATGATCGAAGAATAATCTCCATGGTGAAGAGAAACCCCTTCACGACAGCCCACCAAGTGAACAACACTCTCCAGGAGGTAGAAGTATCAATATCCAAATCTACCATAAAGAGAAGACTGTATGAAAGTAAATACAGAGGTTCACTGCAAGCCACTGATAAGCCTCAAGAATAAAAAGGTTCAAAAGCAACCCTGGAGTTTATTAAAGCAAAGAAGTGGAATATTCTTGAATGGCCAAGTCAGTCACCGGATCACAATCCAACTGAGCATTTGACTTGTTAAAGACTAGACTTCAGACAGAAAGGCCCACAAACAAACAGCAACCTCTGCAGTAAAGGCCTGGCAGAGCATTAAAAAGAGGAAACAGCATCTAGTGATGGTCAGGAGTTCAAGACGTCAGGCAGTCATTGCCAAAAAAGGGTTTTCAACCAAGTATTAAAAAATTGATATTTTTTATGTCTCTGTCTAAAATCAGCATTTAATAAAGGGGGAGATTTCAGAAGTCAGCTTTCTGAAACTTACAGAGGAGCATCAACCATGATAACCAGTCATTTTTTCTTTTATTCACAACTCAAATGTTAGGCAAAATATCCCTCTTGTGAGCCAAGCAAACAAAGACCCTGACAACCCTCCTGTGAGAGAGGTGTGAGGTTAATCTGCATGTGAATTTAGCTGCAAAAAATAGTGTGTTTCGTGTAGTTTAAAGCTTGGAACTCCTCTCTTTCCAGTTTTGAACTGAGAAACTTTTTGAGCCATAGGCAAATCTTGATTCTCTTCACATGCATTTATTTCATTTCAATTTTATTTATTTCACGTTCTAGAAATGAAATTACTTACTTATTCAGACTGTAAGTTAACGAGTGATGTCATCAACTGCGAAACGTCATTTACTTGCTTACTAATTCGCTTTCTATTTGGTTGTGAACACGTAAAGAAGTAAACAAACATGTTTTAATATCTTTTCAAGCTAATAAGGAGAAGGTGATAAATCACTCAATAGACCTCTGAGAAATTTGTCCCCCTCACTTCTGAGATCATGATTACTCCCTTGGGTGAGATCAAAACCTATCCATGTGTTAGAAAGGCACAGCCAATGTCCAGACATGAATCCAACTGAGAACCTGTGGTAAGACTTTTTACAGATGCCATCTAGCCAATCTCACTGAGCTTGAGCTGTTTTAAAAGAAGAAAAGGCAAAAATGTTAGATGTTAGAAACAAAACCTCCAAGCACACTTCTAGTTGTAAATTCTGCAACAGTTTTTTTCCTTTTTCCTTTTTAAAAAATTTTTGGCTTGACTGAAAACAAGTCGACACCACACTTTCCAGATTCTCATTTGTAAAGAATTTTTAAATTATTTAATATTTTCTTTCCACTTCACAATTATGAAGATGGTTGTGTTCGATTATCACATTAAATTTCAGTGAAATGCTTTGAAGTTTGTGGTTATGATGTGAACAAAATGTAAAAAGTAAAAGCTGTAGAAATACTTTCACAACCAGCAATGCCTGTTTTTAATCTATTTATCTATGTTTTCTGCTGAATGTATTTCTCATCTGCAATGTTTAAATATTCATTGACTTCTGGCCTTTTTTTGACAACAATCCGTCCATTCCTCTTCCTATATTCACAAATTCACATTCATGCCAGGCACATCAATAATTATCACCTTCTACGCTGTTTTATTTTAAATTTTTTTGTCCACATCTTTTTCCTAATATACTAAAACATATGCCTGTTGGTTTCACTGCTTTTCTTCTCCCCTACTCTCAGCTGCTTTCAGGGCAAAAAGGTCCTCCTTGCTGTGGTTCTGCACAAAGTTTGTTCTTGTTCAAAAAGAAAATGTTTCAGTTTGTTGGAAGCAAGACATTCCTTTTTGCCATTGTGTTTGCTCTGTAAAGGCATGGGTCAGATATGTTTTAAAATAAAATATACATATACAGTATAGCTATAGAACTGCATATTTTGTGTTTTCTTCTGGCAGCCTAATGTGAAGAATAAATGACAATTTATCATGGCACTTTATCTAAACACACATTTTCATGTATTTTTTGGATATTTTTCATTGTATGTTCTATGACACGCTTGTACCTTGATTATAATCGTTAGACATAGCCTACCACCTGGACATCTAGACCGAATTAATAAGGACATACAGAAGTGATGTTTTATAAGTTTGGTTATGTTGTGTTTATTAGGTTCCAAGTAATGTTGAACTGTTTGAGTTTCTGTTCATTAGAAAAGTGTCTTTATTTTCTTATAATTTTTCTAGATTTTTGTGAAGTAATCCTGCTCTCTGGTTTGGTTTGTGCTATTTGCTCAGTTTTAGATCAAAAATTGCAGAATAAAACAAATTTACAGGAAAATGTCAAAATTCACACAAGCGCATAAGAATTTGACAATTAAAGGGGAAATGAAAAGCATTTTGAAACTAACATAAATTTAAAAAAGTCAAAAGAGGCTTGTTTTCAGAATTATGCTTTTAAAAAGCTTTACAGTAATTTTAAATTAATATTTAAAATCGACATAACTCTTTGGGTCTTTTTGACATTTTCTGTGATCAACAAGGAAGTATGACATTATCCCTATGCCAGAGGGGGGTGTCTGCTGGGTGAATGACTGTAGAGTAAAGCACTTTGGGGTCCCCATGGGGTAGATAAAGTGTTGTATAAGTTCAGTCCATTTACCTTTTTTTAACCATATATCAAAAGTGACATGAATGTGGAAATATGTGCAGCCCCACGCCAACTTCATGGTTGGTGTACCCACATTTCTGTGGTTCTTATTTCATTGGCGACACTTAAGGTGATTCTGGGAAGCTGTAAATGATGTGAAAACTCTTATAGTTCACACCAGACACACATGATTAATAATTATTACATCTGCATGTACGCAGTTAGATAAGTGGATATAAAAGCATGCACAAAGTGGTGCCAAAAATACCTCCAACAAGAACAGATTCAGCCTTCTTGGAGGATATAACAAATGCAATACAGATTTGACTCTGTGCCTCTCTTGTTTGCTCTGGTGATAGAGAAACTAATAGATGAAGTATGGCAGGTACCCTCTGTGGACTGTAATGTTTGCAGATTATTGTAATCCATAGTGAGAACAAGAAACTGGAGGAAGAGAACTTGGAGAGGTGTAGGTATGCACTTGAAAGAAGAGGAATAAAAGTCAGCTTTAGCGAGACAAAGTATATGTGTGTGAATGAGAGGGAGGCAGACATCCCATAGGTGCAGGACTTCAAGTCCTTAGGACCAACTGTCTAAGAAGACAGGGAGACAAGGATGGATAAGATTAGGAATGAGATCATTAGAGGTACAGCACAGGTTGAATACTGGGAGATCAATTTAAAGAGACCAGACTGAGATGGTTTGGACATGTCCAGTGGAGACACAGTGGCTACATTGGTAGAAGGATGTTTGTTGTTACAGCTGACAAGAGAAAGATGAAGGCCATGGTGCGTTCACACCAAACGCGTTTTGAGCATCAAGAACTCGTCCAATGCTTCAAGCTTGACGCTTGTTATTTAGATGCTTTTGACGCTTGTCAAGCACCTTTTTTCCCCCCTCCTCTGCCGGTGTCAAAGACCAACCCTTGGCCAGGTTCAGCTTGAGAGTTAATATTTGTGGGATTTATTTATTACCATCCACCTTAAGTTCTGGTTCTTTACCATGCTCTTTAGCTGTACAAGCTGGGAATCAACTTTATTTCTAAACTCCTCTTGAGAGATAATTTTCTCTTCAAGCCCTTCCAACTATTTATTAACAGGCAAAGGTTTAATGTCAAGAGGATTAAAACAAATTAAATGTCAGCTGTGGCATCTGCTCACACCCAGTGCATGGTGGTCTGCAGTGTTGTCCCATGTCAGTTCAACAGGTCCACATTATTTCTTAACCTCCCTCACAACAATGAATAATTATACTCTGGTTACAATAATGATCTAGGGACAAATAGGCAAAATGGCTGAATGCATATTTTTGCTTGTTCTCAGGTAATTTGTTTTAAAATCATTGAATTTGAACATATTCTTTTTGGGATGGCATTTTAAGAAATTGTGTTAACAGTGTTGGAATGAAGTCTGTGTGTACCAGGATTTGTGCTTTAAATATGATGACTGTTGAGAAAAGACTACACTAAGCACAGTGACAAAAAGAGAAACACAAAACTATTTAACATTTAAAACATTACCTTTGGGGCTGGACAAAATGTTAACAAGAGCTGGCTTTGAGTTTGACACGTTCCTTAAAGATAATGTACTGATGTGTGAAACAATATGCAGTTTTTTTTCCCCTAAACAAAGTCATGTAATTGTTGTGAAAGTATAAGGCTTCACTGAATAACATAATCTTTTGTTTTGTTAACAAAACACCCATAATTTCCCCATCACCCACACATTGACCAGGAGTCATAAAGTAATTTTTTAAAGAGGAAAACTGAATTACAAATGGATTGATGTATAATGCTATTACTCTAACAATATTAATTCTTGTAAATATTTCTGCTAGTAATCCTTAGGTGTGTCAGTGCACAAGCAGTGAAACATCCTTACTATTTATTTTATTCCTTAACATCCTTTCTTTCATTTCTGTCACAATTTACAACTTTTTGATACTCCTGCTGTATTTTTAGGAAAAAAAAAAAACTAGAAGCACTCGGAAAGTGTAAACCTCCTCCAAGTCATACAGTAAAATGTACCCAGTGCAGAATTGTTAAATTTCATAGAGTCAGAACATGTAAAAGAGGAATTCCAATAACAGCACTGCTCGGCTCCTTAAGAAATTCCACTGAGTGAAGTAACATGAAGTTAGCTGGATGGACTGTTTTTGGGGAGATTAGAATTAAAATGAGAGAAAGAACAACAGTTGGAGAGACTGTAATGTTAGAAGGAAACTGCATTTTTTGTTTGGAAGAATATTGTGCCCTTCATGTAGTTCAGTCTGTTAATAACTTTGAGTAATCTTGTGCCCAGACAGACAGACAAAGCAACCAAGCAGGGGCTCTAGGGGCAGAGCCACTGGAGCTTTGGCCCCAGCTGAAATCTGATTGCCCCCTGAAGTGCCCCTGTCCTGTCACTCATCTGTCCTTTGCCTGAGAGCAATGATGGCGGGGGCAGTTCTATGTCAAATTACTAGTGGCGCTAATCAAATAGGAAATTCCAGCTTGAATCAAGCTTACAGACGTCTTCTTCTCTTCTGAAGAAGACTTCAACTATTCTGCAGAAAAAGTCATTCAGATAACAAATGATGGCTGGATTTTCTCACATGCAGTGTGTGTTTGAGAGTATTTTGTCTATGCATGTAGAATTGGTTAGAAGAATTTACTGCGCAAACTTTTTAAAATACATTATTACACGAGTTTTATTTTACAGCAAGTGATTTACAGGAACATGAAGGAGATCTGCAGGAGAAGAGAATAACTTTTCATTGTGGATTGTCTTGTCGAAGAATAAACATGCTTTAGCACTTTTGGCTCTCCTAATGATAACAATGAGGTTAAGCTAAAGCTAATTTTAAACTGACGACAACTACAAATTTTTGAAATGATATGTTGAATCCTATTGTTTTTATCTATCATTATGATTTTGAACAAAGTATTTTGTTACAGGGTTTCTTTAAATAGAGACAGTTTGGGGACAAGAGGGGAAAATGGAGAATTTTCATTAGGATCAAACATGTTCTCAGTAATCCTTTTCTGCAGAGGAGTGCTTCTGGAGCCACTTTGTGTTGCTTGATTGTTGCTTCCTGTCTGCAAACTGGTCCTTGAGAGAGGAAGAAAGAGAGATGGGTATGGTGGGAGGGGCAGATAGCCTAGGTCTTTTTTTCTTCCTGTGTGTCTTCATTTCAGTGTTGAAGTGTCAGGTGAAAGAAAATAAACGGTTACTTGTTTTGTCTTCATCATGAGAGTGCCTCGTATGTGAGCTGCAGAGATGCACACAGTGGAGACTTTTTCATTTAGGCGTACTTTATCTTTTTTTTCCCTCGGATGGTCTGCAGAATATATATTTTTTTCACTTTGCTTTCATTAATGTTGACAGATCGCCATTATCCTTCCCAACAATTTTTGGTTTTCTAATATTTCAAATTTTAATTTTTATTTATTTTATATTATTTTTTGCTTCTGCTCTCGGCGAAGGCAGGCGCTTTTTCCCCTCTCTTTTCAGCACTTCCTATATCTACCCTGTTTTTTTTTGGAGCCTCCTTCACAAAATCATCCAAAACCAAAAATTATGGATCTGGTCAGCTGGTCTCTCAATGTTATTGATCAAACTGTTTCTACACTGAAGCTGGGCAAGGGGAAGCCTTCTTGTTCAACAGGAACTTATGCAGCGGGGAGCATGCAGGACTCGTGGGGCGAGTGCAGGATCATGTGCCTGGCTCCATTGTCGATTGAGGATGTCAAAGATGTTAGGATATTTGGATTAATGATAGCTGGATTTCTATCAATTGGTAGTGGTGGATATCTGGCTTATTGTCAAATGAGGAAAGTGCTGGCAGCTTTTCAGGCCCTGTTGAGACTGCTCTGTGATGGTTTATGTTGTGCTGTCAACACTCAGACTGAAGCCCTAGGGGTGATGAACCGAAAGCTGGATGCTGTCCTGGCAGATCGCAGACCAGCTGTGGCTCCTGAGCCTGCTGGTGGGAATGTATCTTGGAGAAGTTGAGCCCAGGATAAAGGCAAGGATTGACCAACAAATTTGGTTGATTGGAACTTTTTTCGCCATTGAGAGTTCTAGTGAGACATTGAAGGTGACAAGCAAATCTTTCTGTGTCAGCCTGTTCCAAAACAATTGTTGATTTGGCACCCCCCCTTACTTGGCCTTGAAGGCTGGGTATTATCAAACTCTTTATGGATGTTTTTGTGGACTGATGCTCGGCCCACCTTTCCCTCCTCCCACTCCCTTGTGTGAACCGGAACCTGGAAGCAAAGCCTGAAGGTTGCACAGATGAACAATAATAACATCACTGTTCTGGGACTATGGCTGGGCGGGGCTGTTCGGGGACTGGTTACAAATGATTTTATTTTTCAGATATTCACACATGTGCATACAACATTTCATGGCTTCAGAAACACTGCCCCTTATCTCACTGCCTTTGCTCGTGATCTCACTGTGTTCTCTCTCCCACCCTCGTTCCCGCCTCCATCCTATATCCCTCTACCCCGATCTTTGCTCTGCAGAGTTTTTTTCTACAAATACCATAATGTGTCACATTTAAGGGACATAGTATGATGTTTATTGTTTTTTACCCTTGAGTGTGTAGTGTGTCCCACTGTCATGGATTAAGGAGTGTTCTTTCCACCGCTCAACAATATCCTCAGAAAATAATTCCAGTAAAACATACATAAACAAAATTTCTACTTAAGTAATTTAACAAAATATTTGTACTTTGTTACTTGACACCACATCATAGACAACACAACAATGACTTTAACTCAGTCAGTTTCACAGATATTGAGTTAAAATTTGGTTTAGTAGTAACTGAGTCATTCTAAACACATACACGTTCTCCAAATTCTAACATGTTATTTAAGATCTTGCAATATCTCATGACATTCTGCAGAATATTGTTGTCATGATTTGGCCAAAGTGGCGAGGACACATTCTTAGCTCAAAACTCATGAAATACAGTGGGTGACATGCATTCCTTCAAGACAGGCCTTTGATTATCACAGAGTATTGTTTTGTTTATTTGTAGATCTCTGTTTGAACAAACCTCCTCCTTCAGTTCAGTTTATTTCTTTATCGTCATCAGCTTAGATGGAAAATTGTCTCTGAGCTGTTGTCTTCAGTTGGGTCTGTTGTGTTTTACTTCTTGCTACATGCAGTCACTCTTATGATGAACAGGTTGGTCTGATTTAAGTTGCTTCACTCTCTAAAACATTTTCAGCAGAGGGTTTCTTTGTATTTGACTGCATCCATTCTTTTTTCAACAAAGGCCATTCTGTTTGTACCTGCTGCTGAGAAGTCACTCAGCAACACAAAGCTGCCACTGCTTTGTTCTGAGGAGCTCCACTACCAGCAGGTTGGAGGAAATGGCTGCTTTTAACAGTCAGAGTGCTTAATGCCCGAATCTATCCATCTATCCTTATCCTAAATTTCTCTTACTTATGTTCATAAGAAGGGTTTGTATTTAGGTGCTCGTGCACGAGGAGAGGAGATTAGCATAATTACCACCACAAAACACCATATAAGGCTACGCTTCCTGCCCCACATACCAGGAAGTGTTCATTCATGAAAATGAAAGCGAAAAGTAAAAAGAAGAACTGCTCTCAGAGATCAAGAAAAGAAAATCTGTCATTTTTAGCAGCGTCAGCTGTGGAAGCCGAGGGATGAAATGACAACTGCTGTTAATGTCATGTCTCCCGTGGGTCGTATACAGTCACAGAAATAAAAATATAAATCATATTCATCTCTCTCTAGTCCAGTTTTCCTTTGGTCAAATATTTTTAACCTCTTAAGCCCCAATGCCCCCGCCGACAGGGGCAGAATTGCTTTTATTTTTTTCATTAACCTAAGTTCTCTTAGTTAAACATTGACATGTGTGGTTTCTATAGAAATGTCAGAATCTTGGCTAAAAACTCATAAAAAACATTTCTATGTCCACCAAACACAGTTAAAACAACAAGCAGTTGAAGACAACCTCTTGGGGTTTAAGAGGTTAATTCAAGTGTAAACAACTGTGTTACAAAATTTTCATTTATGCAGAAGAAGAGCCACACCAATGTGCCAGTTGCGCACCGTCCCCCCTCCCCACCCCCGCACCCCCACCGTCGCAACTGGTGTCAGATGCGATTCTGAAGAAAGCATTTTAAAATGTCTCCAAGATATGTCTGGTACTTTGGAGACAATAGCATAGCTGATGTGCTGAATAAATCTCAGCAAAATAAAATTTGATTAAAAAATAACAAAAAGCTCATTATTTACCGAGACAAATTAAACTTCAAATAAAGCATAATTTAAGTTGGTTTGTAGTTTGAGATCTACATATTAATATTTTATTGTTATACAACAGCATCGATAGCCAATTTATTTTAATTTAAACAGCTTGTATTGTTAGTCTACATTATTACATTTAAAATTCTAATTCAAACAGAATAGCTTATTGTCAACAATAACTATGGAGTGTGATTTATTTTCAACTCAAAATATCTTCAAATTAACGAAATATAAAGTTATTAGTGAAGAAAATCCGTCTGAATGACAGCAAACTGACTGCAGGTAAAATATACAACAGGTCTGGACCACATGAATTTGGTTTGTATCTGAAAAAAATCTTAGAATACAAGAAAATTGGTGAATGATAAGTTCTCCTAAATCACCCGTATGCACAACTTAAGAACAAATCTGTTCGTAGGAACAGTTCTTGCATGAGGCCCAGTGTTTACTTTGAAATCTAATTCAGCATACTTGCTCTGTTTTTGTCGTCATGTGCTAGGTTTAGTTTTTAGCTACTGTTCTGTTAATTTTATCTTTTCAGTACTATTTTGTTTATTTTAGCTTTTAGCCTTTTGCTACATTTAGCTTTTAGACATCATTTAGCTACTTTTGGTTTTTAGACAGCATTTTTGCATCTTTAGCTTCAAGGTACCATTGTGATCTTTTTAGCCTTTTAAATAGCCTTTTACTACTTTTAGCTTTTAGCCATCATTTTGCTGCTTTTGGCTTCTAAATACCATTTTGATCATTTTAGCTTTTAACCTTTTGTTACTTTTAGCTTTTACTTTTGCCTTTTAGCCAGCGTTTTTGCATTTTTAGCTTCTAGGTACCATTTTGATCAGTTTAGCCTTTTAAATAGACCTTTGCTACTTTTAGCTTTTAGCCATCATTTTGCTGCTTTTGGCTTCAAGCTACCATTTTGATCATTTTTGCTTTTTAACCAGCTTTTTTCATTTTCGCTTTTAACCAGCATTTGTATTTTTTTTTTTTTTGTTCTTTAGATTTTAGCTTGTGTCTGCTTTTCTTTAACTTTACTAACTCAGTTTCAGCTTCTTCAGTAGAATTAAAGTATTTCAACATTTATATACATTTCAGCAGAAAATGTAAGTTTTCCTGGTTTCTCAGTGTCAGTTCGTACCGTTGACTTCACATCTTCCTGGTGTTTCATGTGTTTAGTGGTTGTTAGTTTTAGTTGATCCTTGAATTTGCCTCTGGAGTGACTTAATAATCCACTCTGTGACCCTCGTAACACTTTAGCTGCATTCACTTCAGACACTGAAATTGACTGTCATGTTCAGAATTATTATTAATGTGGAGTTTATTTTATTGTCAGTGCTGAGCAGCATCAGAAAATGATTTTGTTTATACTGTGTCAGCTTGATGTAAACTCTGTATTTGTGTTTTTCAGAAATGAATTCTGTTCCTTCCTGCTGCTCTCTGAGTTTTCTTCTCACTCAGAGGTCAGTGTGGAACCAAAGAGTGCTGTGGCTGATAATAATAATAATAATAATAATAATAAAATTAATAAGAAACAGTTTTGTTGTATTTAATGATAACATTTTAATTATACACAGAAGTGCTGGTTTTCCCTTGTCAGTGTGGTCATTCAGGGTTCCCTCTACTGGGAGGTGCTGCACACTGCAGATAAAATATTCACCTCTGCAGAACTGGACCTCAGTTTATTACCCACAGAATTAACAGTAAAATGTAAAAAATAATGGAAAGAAAACATAAGTGAATTTAACACAATCATATTTTTGTTATGGTTTACACATAAGGGCGTCACGGTGGCTCAGTTGGTAAAGTTGTTGCCTCTCAGTAAAGAAGGTTGGTAGATTGAATCCCGACCGGGTAAAGTTTGCATGGGTTTTCTCCACTCCCACAGTCCAAAAACATTTTTGCAAGGCTAACTGGTAACTCTAAATTGTCCCTAGGTGTGAGTGAGAGAGTGAATGACTGTTTGTCTCAATGTGTCCCTGTCATGGACCTGTCCAGGGTGTCCCCCACGCCTCACACAGTAACTGCTTGACATGGGCACTAGTGACCCTGAAAGGAAGAAACAAGTAAAAGATAATAGATGGATGGTTTAAATATTACTCTGCTTCATGCAAACAATGTACATTAATCAATAAATGCCTCAGAAATAAACAGCTGAATTTCATGTTACCTTGAGCAGCTGAAAAATAAAAACAATTCATTAAACAAAAACAAGAGCCAAAAACAAACATCACACTCGTGTTACTTTTCTAAAATAAGAAGTTAGTTTAGTTTAAAACCATTTTTTTGTTCAATAAAAGAAATCTGTATAAAATGTGTTTTTCTGATACAAGATACTTTGATTACTTTTCCTCATCACAACTTTTGTTAGTATTTGTTTAGTTCATATTGTTTTGTGTAGACACATATATCCATTTAATCTATTATGTGGTTTAGTGGGGGAAATAAGTATTTGATCCCTTGCTGATTTTGCAAGTTTGCCCTCTTACAAAGACACGAACAGTCTATAATTTAAAGGGAGCTTAATTTAAACAGTGAGAGAAAAAATAATCAGAAAATTACATTGTATAAATTATATAAATGTATTTGCATTTTGCAGTGAGAAATAAGTATTTGATCTCTCTGGTAAACAAGACTTAATACTTGGTGGTAAAACCCTTGTTGGCAGCACAGCAGTCAGACTTGTTTTGTAGTTGATGATGAGGTTTGCACACATATCAGGAGGAATTTTGGTCCACTCCTCTTTGCAGATCATCTCTAAATCATTAAGATTTTGAGGCTGTCGCTTGGCAACTCAGAGTTTCAGCTCCCTCTGTAGGTTTTCGATGAGATTAAGGTCTGCAGACTCGCAGGACCACTCCATGATGTGCTTCTTTTTGAGCCACTCCTTTGTTGCCTTGGCTGCATGTTTTGGGTCATTGTCGTGTTAGAAGACCCAACCATGACACATCCTGTTGTTTTCAGTTTTTCTCAACATGTTTGGTTCAGTTTACTTTTTTTCCATCCAAACTGTAAAGCATAACATTCAAAATGAAATCATTTAACCTTACCTTGAATCATGAATTTGTCATCCAAGAAAAACTTGTTTGAACTTTGATAACAAGAACAAACTTTGATGGATGCAGGTTTTTAGATTATCTTTTCACATTCCTCACAGCTTTAGAATAAAGTGGTTGTGTAGATTGTTGCACCAAACTACAGAATCTTAATTCTGTTTGCTCTTTCAAAGATATGAAAAGTGAAGTTTGTGGTGAAAGTTTGTTGAGCAACGATCTCGATAAGCAACGTTGACCTCTCTGTATCTGAACAACGATCTTTAGTTAGATTCGACTGGGCCAGCAAATCTGCATCCAGCTGCACCACCCACCACTTTAACCTTCAGCATCCACAGTTTAATCTAATTTAAATATTAGAGCCGAACAAAAGCACAAGTCCTGCTTCCACCAACAACCCTGCAGCTAAAATCACTACTATCAATTTTGTCAGTCTAAGTTTTTATTAAAATATAAAAAGAACTTCATGATGTTCAAATCAGGGTCTTTGATTGATCTGCAATGTATTTATGATGGTAAGGCTGACCCACTTTTAGAAAAAAAAATGTTTCAAACTTACGAAAAAAAAATAGCAGCACAACTTTGATCTTGCAAAGTATGTGAAAATTAACTTTTGTTGCTCTCTGGTGACCTGCACTAAGAGCACAAATATGCAAAACTTAGTACAACTAAAACTCAGCAGTGCCTAAAATATTAACTTCACTGTTATTCATCTTGTTCCAGGTTCAACAGAACCAAATTATGTAGTAGCTCCTAAAATAGCAAAAAAAAGAAAAAAAAATACCTGCATCATATTTCCTGTAGCTTAATATCTGTAAAACTGAGTAATTTGTAGCCATTTTTTTTTTCATTTAACTGTGGTGGCCATCTTGAATTGGATTGCCTCTAAACACTAACAATATAGTATTGTAGATGTACATCAAATGATTACTGTCTGAGTTTCACCTAAATTTGTTCACTAGTTTATGGACTATAGCGAACAGAACAGGCTGGAGCAAAACATTTAAAGAAAATTTGGTAATTGATTGACTGAATGTTTGATGCAGTTTTGTATGTTATATTTTCTGATTATTGCAGCATTAAGGCTAAAACAGAGAAAGAGTTGATTGTGTTATCCTGTGTTCTGTCTGTAGACTAAACAAAAATGAGTTACGTTCTACGTCTGATATAAAAGTTACCACCTTCAGGGGTGGAACCAGGAAGAGACTGAAGAGGTTATAATGTTGAATCATGGAGAAGTAGAAGCAGAAGTGTTTTTGCGGAGTCTCTGTTCAGATTCAGCCTGGACAGACTGGGCTGCTTTGTTTGGGTTTTTATGCTGAGGCCTGTGCTGAATGCTGTGCTGTACCTGATTGGAGTCAGAAGACGAGAATAAAGACTTGAGAATAAAGACTTGAGAATAAAGACTTGAGAAGAAATCCAGTGGATTCCTGCTTTATTCAGACATATCATTTTTGAACGCTTTTTTGAAAGCTTTTGCTTTTACGCCAAACATATCGTCTTGAATTGTGGCCAAAAAGTTTGATTTTGGTTTAATCTGAGCAGAGCACCTTCTTCCACATGTTTGTCTCCCAGGTGTTTTGTGTCCAACTTTAAACCAGACTTTTTATAGAAATCTTTGAGAAATGTCTTTCTTCTTGCCACTCTTCCATAAAGGCCAGATTTGTGCAGTGTACGACTGATTGTTGTTGGACAGACTCTCACACCTCAGCTGTAGATCTCTGCAGTTCATCCAGAGTGATCATGGGCCTCTTGGCTGATGATGAAAGTTTAGAGGGACGGGGGGTCTTGGTAGATTTGCAGTGGTCTGATACTCCTTCCATTTCAATATGATCTCTTGCACAGTGCTCCTTGAGATGTTTAAAGCTCGGGAAATCTTTTTGTATCCAAATCCGGCTTTAAACTTCTCCACAACAGGATCTCTGACCTGCCTGGTGTGTTCCTTGGTCTTCATGATGCTCTCTGTGCTTTAAACTCCTTCTCTGACACGCCTGTATTTAAATATGTAAAATAGATGCAAATGTGTCCAACGTGTGTGTTTCTCTTAGATTCTGCTCTCTGTGATCAGAAATGATTTCTTGATGCAGGAAAATGATGAATTAAATGGAGAACAAGAGAAAAAAATGTCTAAATAAGTAGTGGACTGTAAAAAAATTTTACACGCAGAAAAGAAAACTGAATGTATGTGTGGGTGTTTGTGCACGCGTGTGTGAAGCTGCTGTCTTCAGCGGCGCATGAGGCTGAGAGACATTTCTATCTTTACAATAAATGACTGTAAACACAGAGGAACTATGAGTTTGGTAGAACTTAGAACTTAATTCATGAAATAGTTGATGAAGA
>JARVJO010076224.1:0-16565 GCA_031762555.1 Cynodonichthys magdalenae | reverse complement strand
AAAGTCTTAAAGTATCTGATATTTTTTGTACTTAAGTATTAAAAGTAAAAGTATTGATTTAAAATGAGCAGTTAGATATTCCGTATTGACATTTATTAGGAGGTGACCCCCCCCCAAAAAAAATGCAGAAATGACTTTGTCATATTACAACAATTAATTTATGTTAAATTTATTATGCAATAGTCAAGCTGTTTCAGTTTATATACTTAAATCAAGGGTGCCCAAACATTTACCCTAAAATGAAAATCTATCCAAGGGCTGTGGGCCAAATGCAATAATATAATTCATGAAATACAAATATTTCTGAAGTACAGTCCTTTAATTTTTAATGATTAAGCTAGCTAACTGCACTATAGCCTCTTATATAGTCATTGGGTAAATGAATGGAATGAATGTAGGTGTAAATACTGTGTTTCTACATCGGACGACGATTACAACCTAGTAACCATGGCAACTGCTGGTGGGCCAAATCAAATGACTTGGTGGGCCAATTTTGGCACATGGGCCCCACTTTGGGCATCTCTGATATACAAGGTATATATATATATATATATATATACACATATATATACACACACACTTGCTGCCCCATGCATCTTCGAACTGCTGGAGTGTGACATGATTTGTTTGTGTACTAATTAATATGGTATCAGAATTTTATATAAAGTATACTTCTCATTCAACCACAAATGAATTCACTCTATCTAGGAGGTGCAATTTATATGGATGGTATTTATTTTTTACAGTAACGAGTTGGAATGAAAAAAACAAGCAAAAATAAAATAAAAGACGGCTTTCTAATTCTTGCCTTTTAAAAAAAATGTAAGGAGTAGAAATAAAAAGTATGCTGAAAAATAATTACTCAAGTAAAGTACAGATACCCAAAAATTCTACTTAAGTACAGTAACAACGTATTTGTACATAGTTACTTTACAACTCTGCTCGTCCTGTAACCGAAAGGTCGCTGGTTTGATCCCCTGTTCCAGCCGTCTCAGTCGTTGTGCCCTTGGGGGCAACACACTTCACCTGCCTTGTCTACTGATGGTGGTCAGAGGGTGCATGGCAGCCCCGCCTGTCGGTGTGCCCCAGGCAGCTGTGGCTACAATGTAGCTTACCATCATCTGTGTGTGAATGTCTAAGTGTAAAGTGCTTTGGGGTCTGGAGGGACATGATAAAGTGCTATATAAGTTCAGTCTATTTATGTTTTATTTTTGTAACAGTCTTTTGGGCCCTTTATGTTAGACTTATGTGTCATGTGTGTTACCTTAGTTTTGTCGATTCTGGCTCATGCCCCGCCCACTCTCACTTGTTCCTCATCTCTCCCCAGGCATTAGTTATTTCTCCCTCGTTAGTGTCCTTTAATGTTTTTTACCTTGGCATTAAGCTTCACCAGTCATTTATGTTTGTTCCCATAAGATGTTGCTGCCACGTAAGCTTTTTGATAAAAACTTTTACAAATAAATCCATTTTGTTCTTATCCCTTTCTTGTGTTTGTCTTCATTTTGAGATCCACTCTCAAACATGAGAGTCTATGATTTACTGAGGAATGAAAATGAGCTGAGAAAAGAGCAAAATGTGCAAGTTTGTAAATGAAAGTTATTAAAGTGAAAATTAAATGATATTCTGTTAGTTTTCAATTCAAATCAATTCAAAAAATTTATTCATTTCATTAAAAAAAACATAAGTATATACAATAGAAAACAAGAAAATACACAAATCAAAAATCAAAATAAAATGAAAGGAGGCAGATATTTGCTTTACTTTCTTCATGAAAATGTGTGCATTAACACAAAACTTCTTTCAACACAGTTGACCCTAACCCCTGTTGACTTCAACAACCAAATAATTCAGTTAATATAGTACATGAGGATTATGTGACCATTAGGCTTCATCAGTAGTAAAATTCTCATTTTTATTAAAACTAAAGATAGTCATTTAGGATTTAAATTACTGTCAAAGCTTTAACTTACAATTATTATTGTACAGCATTTTTAAGCAAACCTTTAAGTTTGTATGATCTTCTCTCAGCTACAATTCTGGAGTTATCCATGTCTGATTTGCAGAAATTTTGGTTTAAAAGATTTTCACTATGTTACCAAGAAAAAAACAAATCTAATTCAACCAGTAAATTTTTCATTTTCACGCATGTTCTTATTTCAGATATTTCATTTTCTGCTAGTTTTCCATGCGTAGACATCCTTTTTGGTCTCTGCTGGAAGGTTGTGGCAGCATCTTCTCTCTGACATGCCACACCAGATGTGGAGGGTGCACGGGCACTCTGTGCTTACACTTCCATCAGGATAAGTGTAGTTTCCTCTGGGTAAAACACATTGGGCCTTTCCCAATCAGTGGCTACACCCTCGCCCTACTCCCTACACACTACACTCTCTTTGAAGCCCCCTCACAACTGAACTGAGTCCCCTTGATTGTGCAGTAGTTCTAATCATACACCCTCTGCTTTTGAGACAGCCTCTCCTCACACTACCGGAACAGGAAGCTGTCGTTACCATGGTAGCAGTCCAAGCTCTGGCAGCGTAAGCTGGAGAATGAAGCTGTAAGATCGTCTAGAAGACGCTTTTTTAATAGACCCAAAAAAATATTTAATTAGGCCCACATTTTTCTAACAAATACAATAAATGGAGGGTAAAGGGTATCTTGTCAAAACAATTCCACTTTTAACATTTTTTAATCATTTACTTTTTCTTATTGTTTTTCTTCTTTTTTTAAATATGGAACAGCGTTCTATGTCTTTAATAAAGTTTGAATTGAATTGAGCATGATCTACTGTATATAGCCTATGTGAAATTATATTTGTTGGTGAGGTGTTTACTTAGTAAATTTGTGTGCAAAACATATAGACCTTATATTTATACGTCCTTTCCTCCATGCCGACCTTTATTTGGTGTTGCACGCGCTGCTGAAGTCTGCATTGGATCCTGACTCGTTGTGGAGGGCTTTATAAGCCACTCGCCCTCATACGTAATTGGTTTCAGATGGGACTTAATATGGCCAACCCTCCGCGGGCACGCGCAAAGAGAGTGTGTAGTGAGTAGTGCGAGGGAAGAGCCACTGATTGGAAAAAGGCCCGCTGTTAGAAACACAAACCAGTGTGGTCCTTTATTTATATATATAAATACACTGAATTTATGGGGAATGCGTGTGTATATGTGAGACAGTTCTTTTAGCTTCAGCCATTGTTTTGTGTCAAAATGCACTCCATAAATGCTGTCTTCAATTCCATTCCAGGTTTTCATGAGCAAAAGTAGACCAACAGGCTGTGCTTGCATAAGGCTTGATACAGGTGTTGTCATTAGGCTTACTCCAGGACTCCATTAGTCTCAGACTAACTAAAGCAAAGTTAAGCCACGTTCATGCAAACGGCTTAAATCCCTAAATTTAACAAGTCCAGATTAGGCCTATGTCTTAATCTAAACCTTGTCTGTGAAACTGGCCCATTCTGTATTTTGCTCTGTGTATTTCTGGTTAGTCTGTCCTCTGTTCAGTTCCACCTTGTGTTTCTGCCATACCCACCAGCACCTTAATCTGGTTGTCCCTGCACAGGTGTCACTGGTTTCTGTTCATTAATCTGTCTTTACATGTGTGTGGGTTTGTTCAGTGATCTGGTATTATCCTGTCTTCTGTTTCTTTGTCAGCAGTACGTCTGCTCTGGTGTGCTGTTCTCTGCTTTAACAGGAAGATTTATTGTTTGCTGCCATAACAGCCTTTTGTTTTGCAGTTTGAGAATAAAATCCTCAATTTGACTTACATCTCCTCGCCTCCATGTGCACCCTGGGTCCAACGTTAAAATACAAACCAGTAAATGTGACACATTTTCTCTGTCAGAATGACAAATGATCACATGGTCATGTTGTCTTTACTTCTGATTTGTTGAACTAATGAACTGAAGAGGGAATAATAAGGAAAATGTTTAAAAAATCTCACAGAGCAACAACAGACCAAACCTTAAGTGGACAGTCCAAACACTCAACTACAAAGCAGGTCTTTGTGCTCAGGAACCTCATGATTTCAGCTCAAAGCTACGTTTTCATTTAATTGTTAAAACTGTTTGGAAGCAGCAGCAGATAAGTACCACAGAACAGAACTATCCTTAGGCTTCTGCGCCCCCTTGTTTCCTGTGGATAGAGTGGGTAGATGGAGGACAGTACAAATGTAACAACATCAAAGGTGGATTTCATAACCAGACCGGCTGCAGAAGTGACTTTCACCCTCCTTACGTGGGTGTCACAGTTTCAGGTTCTGAACCCAGGAATGTCTGACAAGCTGCTTTGAGAAAACCTGAAAGACAAAAACCAAACGGTTGACTTGGCAGCAATGAGACACTTGTTTAAACTTAAACTGAACTGTAGCGCTCCAACAAAGGCCATGTTTTCTCACTCTGATGGTTCTTTTGAGAAATTTACTCAAAAACAGGGAGAATTTAAGTTACATTGATCCCAAAATAACTTAATGATGCAACAATTGCGCTAAAAGCTTAACAGTTCAAATCAAAATCAAAAAATCAACAGCTATTATAGCTTTAAAGTTGTGTCCACACTTTATGAAACACATTTGTTAAAACTTTTAGAACATCATCTTTTTATTTTGGTAAACATCAGGTCCTCTAAATACACTCTGTTAGCAGAGACACAAGTAAAATCTTGAGCTCCTTTTTATTTTTATATTAAACTGACAGTTTGAATTATTTAAAAGCTGCTGATAATTGTTTTTTGAACCATTTTGTTTTAATAATCAAAAGTTTGTACTTTATTATTTTCAAGATTTTTTATTGTGTGAAAGTTATATGTGAAAAGTGCTTTTCACTCTAAATAAAACCTAGTTATTAAAATTTTAGGATGTTTGTTCATTAACTTTATTTGTTTTGCATATTTTTTTTATTTTTCCTGACATTTTGATGCAAAGAAATGAATAATTGGCACATTTAATAGTTGACTATAACCTGTGATCCTGAAGGCTGCTTCTGTAAGTCTGCTAAAGGTTACATCACTGAAAATCAGAGCAAAGGTAAATAGTTTAGTGAGTTATCAGGAAAATGCATCTTATCTCATCAATCCACTTTGACAAAGTTTGTTAAAGACCGTTTTCCCACAAGCCGTGTCTGCTTTTTACAGCTGCCACAATCATGTCAGACATTTCTGAGGTTGGGTGGCCTACATCTGAACCACAGCTCTTTTGCCGTCAGCAAATCATAATGTATGCTACACCTGCTGAGGTTTTTTCTGCTGAGTGGAAATTCGATGTGTTTGTGTCGTCGTATAAATGACATAAGGATGGAAAACCCAGTGGCTCTGCAGAAACAAGAAGGTCCTGTGAAGTGTTCACTCAGCTTGGTGAGTTAAAAACAAGAAGAAAATTACTGGTGAAGTGTGTTCTTTCCCACAGGGGTTGGTTATTATTAACAGCTGTGTTGTAAATATAATGTTTTATATTATTTTATTATTATTCATTTAGTTTTTTAAGGATCTGTTAACATCTGATTTGTTTCCAAAAGGAAATCAACATGTGCAGACATTAAAAGTCAAAACCTTTTAATATTTTTAAAGTTGATTTATTTTGAAAACTAGCATAATTTAAAACACTGAATATTGAGGTTTTCGTGACGTGTTTGTCACGACTCATCTAATTTTAGCTCAGTATCTGTAAATGTGAGTCATATCGATTATTGAGGCCGCTGAGATTGATTAGTGTGGTGGTTATCTTAATCAGTTAAAAGTTTTACATGATGATTATTTTCTGGGAGTTTCATGAAAATCTGTTTCCTGGTTCATAAAAATATAAAAAGATGCTTTTAACTCTAAAATATTAAGACCCTGTGTGATTCGTTTGCACACTTGATATGTGTTCAACATGATTCTTTGCTACAAAAACAGCTCAATATCTGTAAAGTTTACTAATTTATAGATATAGATATGTATAGATATGTTTGTATTGGCTACAGTTGCGGTGGATTTCTGGTCAAAATTAGAATGATGTGGTTGATTACACTGATTTGTTGTGTTTTAAACTGAACATATCTACAAAATCTTAGAAAGTGGCAGTGTATTAATTAATTTTTCCACCAGTAGTCAGTGGAAACACTGGGTAAAATTGTCTCTGAGTAATAACAAACGTCTTACAGAATTTAATGAACTGGATTAGGTGAAAATTCCTGTTTGAACTCTTCCAGCTAAAAGCCAATCAGTGGAACTTCCTTGGGTTTTACAGAGAGTGTTTTATCTGGACTTCCTTCTTTAAGCTGTCAGTAAAAAGTTTCTCACTTCCCTTTAGGAACAGTGGTTTTAAAATAATAAAAACACCTCAGGAAACGTGTGAAGAAACCTGATCTTGTTGCAGAGGCGGTTTTGTTGAGAATATGAGCCATGTTGGAGAACACAAAGAAGACTTGACTGACACTGATCTGTTGAATCTCTCAGGTCAGAACCATGACAACAGTCAGCTGGCTCTGTTTTCTGGCAGCTCTGCTGTCCCTTGGATTTTCTGAGGATCACAGTGAGTATTACTCAACGATACATTACCTTTTGTGTGTTTTTATTCTACCAGAAAGGCTTCTGCTGATAGCTGGTGTCATTCTGTAACAAGGTGTTTTAAGGGGCAAAACTAAATAGGAAGAAAAGAAAGATTCAACCATTTGTTAAATTGTTCAACCAGTTTCGTCATTTTGTGCTGACTTTAAGAAAAGTGAGCATTTTCAGTTTCAACATTCCTTCTGTCAAAGAAAAACAACATGAAACCACAAAGAAAAAAAACTTATTTATGTCAAAATCAAAGTTATGAATCAGTGAGGTAATACAGGCTTAAAGTATACGATGCTCAAAAAGTAAGTTTGATTTGGAAAAATGTTTTAGAACCATCTAAACAAGATTTCTTTCCACAACAGACATGATTGGGATTTTCATGTATTGTTTTTGATTTTACTTAAGTAATTTAAGTTTTTACACAAATATATGTTGCCCACGAATATCATTAAATATATTTTAAATATAAGTAACCTCAGAAATTAAAATTATTTTATTTTATATACGCGTCTGGAATTGCAAGATTTGCATTGTGATTACATTTTTAAACAATTCAAATTTTTATTTGTTCACTTTTACTTTAGCATTTATAAATTATATTGTGAGATTTTTTATGAAGTGAAACTCAGTGTTAGTAAAAGGTCGGGGCATCATGTTTCTTCAAGATGAATACACGGTTATAACCCTCTGCCTATCTGTCTGTTAGCAAAATATTTTATAACCCAGTGGATGATTTAACAGAGAAGCCACATGAACTATATATTATACTATGGTGTGTATCCTGCGTCTTTATTTATAACTTTGATATGTTTTTCATTAAATTACACATATGTTTATAAATCCAAATTTTTCACATTTAAATCATTCAGTTGGGGTCTATATGAAGTGGAACTGCAATGATTTGATCTGAATTCCTCATTATTGGAACTCAACAACTCACCTCTTTTTCTGAGGCGAGTCTCAGATCAGCTCGTTTTGAGGCTGTCTCTTTAAATCCAAATGAGGCGCTTCACCACCACCCCGATCCAGCTTCCAGAGCTGTTAAATCTAGTCTGATAGAGTGGTTTACAATGATATAGTGGCATTTTCCTTACAATTCAATTAAAAACATCAACTTGTCCATTCAGCCTTATGTTGAAGCCACAGTCTGAGCCAGAGGAGAATAAAGACAATGAAATTAGTTAATTGGTAAGTCCAGACATTATTTGGCATTTCTGTTGCAAATACTGTGACTCAATAGTTCAGAAAACGTCAGAAAATAGAAAAAAAACTGAATGCCTTGAAAAGTTGACCCAAACAGAATATAAAGACATTTACACAGCACCTGGAGAGAAATTCAACTTTTCTGCACTCCTAGTGTCATAGAATGACAAGAAAAACAAAATCAGTGTTTTTCCAGCCCTGTCTGCCGCCCTCACCTGTCCATAATTTGCAGTCAGCTTCCAGCCCAGGTGCTGTTAATTATCTCCATTTCTCTGTGCTATTTAACCAGTCCTTTGTCACCACTCAGATGACCCTCCAGTTTTTCCTCTCCAGATTTGTTTTTGTTAGTTTACTGCCTGCCTGGACAGCTTTTTGTTTTTGTTTATCAATAACGTATTTTTATTTGCTCAAATCATTGCTCTCCATGATGCCCACACATTGAATCCAACCTTCCTCTGTGCCTCACACCTACAGATGCAAAGTACACAACAAAATGTATTTATTGACTAAAGTGTATTATGCATGATATGCCCCCTTTAATTAATGCTACTTTTTATTATTTCTTAATATCAGTTTGTTTTTAAGGTGTGTAATTTATGTATTTAGGCCATACATTCTTTCATGATCTGAGAAAAGATTTTAAATTGCTGCAAGCCAATGTCAGCCATGAGGTCAATGCAAATTTTTAAAAACAAATTTTTTGTGGGTACTTTCCATTTAAGTACTATTTGGTTTGCCCCCACCCCCTACCTACACACACACACACACACACACATTTTTAGCACTTTTTGCAAACCTGAATCCACAGGAAACATTATGTAAAAACCTAATAATTAAGATTATTGTTTCATTCATTTGATGACAAACTGAATATGTGTCTTTTATAAAATATGTTTTTTAAATCAGGTTTTTTTCAGTCTTGCTTCTATAGTGATTAAATAGGTCAAACCATGATCTTGACATTTAAAGTGAAAAACTCCACGAAGTCTGGAGTCTGAAAGAAGTCTGCAGTGCATGAAAAGTCTGCTATATATACTTGACTTTAGATCCTAAAACTCTAGCATAAGACAGAGTTTTATTATTATTATTATTATTATTATTTTTATTATTATTATTATTATTATTGAAAAGAGGTGTTACAATAAAGAGGAATTCAGGCCAAAATCATTGCAGTTCCACTTTATATAGACCCTAACTGCTCATATGTTTCTCACTCCCTGACTGCACTCTTCAGGAGACAGGCAAATACAGGTACGGTAAGTTACTCTACTAAAACTGTAAGTCATGAAAAATATCCCGAGAGAAAACAGAAGTCCTACAGTGAGATCAACTGTCTGAAAAGCGTAATGACCATGAAAATTAGAACGGTTGGTTTGCGAATCTCTGCTCAGACCGATGCTATGGGATGAAAAATTAAACATTAAACTAAAGAGAAACTCGTCAAAGAGAGTCATGTTATGTTCTCAGAGAAGAAGTTTTGACAGAATACAATTTTTTTACAGAGGCCTTCTGACAAACAGTTTATTAAAAACCTTTATTTATCCAGGGATGTCCAGGTAATATGATTTATGGTTTATGGTGGGGATGGCTAAAGAATATGAGCCTCATACGTGGGTCCATTGCTCTCCCCAAAAAGATACTGAGCTTTAATCAAACCTTTGTGTTCCTTGGATGAAGGACACGTGGTTCTGAACTTCTCAGGATGCATAAAAGGTTCTCCAAGAGTTATATTTTTCTTTGACTTCTCAGATGCAGGCACTCTGCTCATGCAGTCAGAACACATATTAATGCCAGATATGATGGGCCTTTATGTTGAACATTAAAATAGAAGAAAAAAAAAGAAAAATTGTAAAACAAAATAAAAAGCCTGTTCAGTCATAAAATGAAAGTAAAGTGAAACTTTATGATATTTCTACAGTAAAGTCTGTCTGAGCTCCAGAGCTCCAAAAATAGTTTTCTCACTTATTTTAAAATCCCAAAGATGTGCATGAGACTATTTTTGTTTTTTGCAGATTTTGTCCACACTTTACAGTGTACACTGCCACCAATAGTTATGCCATTTATGATTTTGAACAATCTTAGAAAATGTATTCTAAGATTTTTTCCAAACTATATAAAATGAGAATTAAAAATCATAGAAACAAAAACAGACAATGAAACTGAAATGTTCTTGTACAACTGTTTTTGTAAAATGTTTCAGGAAAAAGTAAATAACATTTTTTTACCATCCTTAGATAAAAAGCCATGAGAGAAATTCAGTGAAGCTTGTTTTACAAATCATATTTTCTCAGTTTTGTTGTTTTATTTTAGCTCTCAGGATGCAGCTTTTTTTAGTCTTTACTGATAAAAATTGCTTGAACTCTTTTCTGTCAGACTGTAATATTTGCAGAGCTAGGTGTTCCACCTAAAGCTGTGACTTTAGTAAACGGGGCATTTCCTTTCTGTTTGAAGAACCCATTTGTTTGACGTACACGATTGAGCAATCCAGGGCAAAGCTGACAAAAAGAGAACATATGTGAGGCAGAATGAAGACTGGTAAAAAAACAGTTTTTTTGTTTTTTTTAATCTGACAAAATCTACAAGAAATTCAGATATTTAAAATTCTGTCAGTAGTAACCTATGTCAACATTATTACATTATAATACAAAATATTATAAAGAATATCAACTAAAACAAGAAGCTTTTTATTCAGTGTGCTACGGAAGCCCAGAGCGGATAATTTTTTTTCATGTGTTTACAAAATAATGAGGACTGAGTTAATCATGTCATTATCACATAACAAGGACCGCTTTCTCAAGATAACGAGTTAATTTCTCAATGGTTTTCTAAAGACAACGAGTTACAGTTTTCTTCTGCATCATTCAGTAACCATGGAGACGGCCCGATCCTCTCAGCTGGTCACCGATAAAGTTTATATCAGCAGGATCACTGTGAAAATGTCTGCTGATCTGCAGTCGGGACAGCCGTCTCCTTAAATGATGAGGGATGATATGACAGTTATCTGTACACAAACAAATCCCAATTTCAGTCTGTGTAATGATACAAAAATGACACAAAATATGAGCAACAGGTTGCCTTCAGGCCCAGGCTGCCCTGTGATCGGATTTTCCTAGTTAAATAACGGTAAAGAAATAAATAAATACATAGTAAACTTCATCAATGACCAGCTGAGGGGACCAGGCCGTTGATGATTACTGAATGATGCACAAGAGGAAAACTATCTGGAAATTAACTTATTTCCTCGTTTTGATGACATAATATGACGTTATCAAGCGAAAACCACTGAAAAACATTATATGCTGAAAACGGACGCTCATTCACGCTCCATCCAATTATATGGGAAGAATCTTGTGCCAGCAGAAACTGAATCTGAATTGCTCAGTTTGAATCTGAATGTGAATAATTTGAAACTGAATGCATTGGTTTGAAATTTATTTCATTATATTGAAACTGAATTTAGTAGTTTGAAACTGAATTTCAAGTTTTGAATTTGAATTATTTGCTTTGAAACTGTATTTTGTTCTGTTATAAATTTTGTTTGACTACGTTCACTTTCAGTTCTATAATTCAATTTCAGCAGCTAGACCCTTCTCCAAAATTCAAATTTTTGTGTCGCACATGCGGGTCCTTGAGAAAGCCAGAGTAAACAAACACAGATCCACAGATTTACATTTCACGTAAAGCTTCCCTTCTGTAATGTAACAGAGTTGATGCAATCGACCATAAAAGTGACAAAAACAGTTATTTTATTGCAGTAATTAATTTTACCTGCATAAAATGTTACATTTACATCATATGGATCAGTAAGCAGCAGCGTCTGATCAATATCTGCCTGCAGCTGAGAGCAATGATGTGTGAGGACTGAGCTGTCTGTCTGTGTTTTGGGACTGGAGAGGGTCTGTATAACCCCCTCTGCAGTGTCAGGTCTCAGTCTGTTCGGTTCTGCTCAGGTGTCTGCCACAGCTACGGGCGGATCATCAGCACGCACAGTCATGCCGGGACTTTTTGTTTTTGTTTTAATTTTAATTTTTTAATTTTTTTAATTTATTGTTTTTGTCTCGACACTGTGTGTAACCAATAGGGAGTCAGTTGGTTCAAAACCTCCCAGGATATCTGCTCATCAGGGATGGGGGGCTAGAGACCGGTCTTGACTCCGTCCTGCTCCCTCCAGACAGGCTGCATGTGCTGGTTTCCTGCAGCTGAATCTCAGACTGTTCAGTTTTGCTCACAGGTGTAGGTGTGTTACAGCTGATTCAGCTGTATGCTCATCTCCTGAAGCCTACTTTCCAGGAGAAAAACAGTCAGTGGGTTCTTTCCTAGTCACTTTTTTGAAAAACAGTCATTAGGTGGGTCTGAAAACTTGCTAAATATGTCCTTGCTGTCTTTGTCCACTAGAGGGAGACACATCCCTTCTTACAGTCAAATTATAAAAGGTCTTCTGTCAAAAATAAATTTTAGTCATTTAAAAATTAAAATGGTACAAATTTTCCTGAAAACAGAAACATAAAAGTAATTCCACACTTTTTGACATTTGAATTATAGTGACACATACAAAATTTTAAACTTGTATACAGATTTGTAAAATAAATAAATAAACCCTGACCTGTTTTGTATTTACAAAATTAGAACAAATAAAGCGGAAGATTTGAAACTAATTGGACTGAATGCAATGCATATCACTGACAGATGCAGCTTCAGGTGAAAACATTCAGATATTTATTGTAAACGAGCATTTTCTTGTCAGGAGCTCATTTTCTCATGATGCAAAGTTGAAAATTGTCCTGTGGTCTGACGAGTCCACATTTCAAATAGTTTTTGGAAATCATAGACAATTATGTTCCTCTGGGCATAAGAGGAAAAGGACGGTCCAGAATGTTATCAGCACAAAGTTCAGCAGCCAGCCTCTCTGATAGTATGGGGGTGTGTTTCTGCCCATGGTATGGGTAACTTGCACATCTGTGAAGTCACCATTAATGCTAAAAGGTACATACAGGTTTTGGAGCAACATAATGCTGCCATCCAAGCCACGTCTTTTCAGGGATTTCTGCAAGACAATGCCAAGAAACATTCTGCATGTGTTACAACAGCATGACTTTGTAGTAAACAGTGCGAGTACTAGACTGACCTGACCTGTCTCAGCGAAAATGTGTGAAGCATTAGGAAACACAAAATATAACAATGGAGACTCCGATATGTTGAGCAACTAAAGATGTACATTGAGCAAAAATGGGAAAGAACTCCTCCTACAAAGCTTCAATAGTTAGTGTCCTCCATTCCCAAACATTTACTGAGTGTTGTTAAAAGGACATATGATGTAACACAGTGGTAAACATGACACTGTCCCAGTTTTTTTGGAACACATTGCAAGCCTCAAATTCCAATTAAATTAATTTACCAATTAAAGTATTTAATCCAGATCCAAGTTCTAATCAGGTCACATACAGTTCATTCCTTAAATGATTTGTCTAAGTCAGCAGGTGGTCCAGCTGTGGTTTCTGTGAGAAGGAACTTTTTGCTGTTGTAGTTTCTTCTTTTTAAAATCAGTCACACAGGATCCAGGTCTTATGATGCAGCAATTAAAAACTAAACAAGCAAAAAATTACTTTTATTTTAACTTTATGCTGCAACATTTTTGAGTCTACACGCACAGAAACATGAAAAGGTCACAGTTTAATTTCTTGTCTGTTGTTGGATTCTGTTATTTATTCTGGACCAATTTCTTTGTTAAAGCATTTTTATTTACTTCCTGTCTGTTGTCAGACCATGGTGGGGAGACAGACACGTACCAGATCAGTGTTGGACACGTCTTCGTGCTGCGCTGCCCTCCTGCTGACCTTCAGTCTGAGGTGATGTGGAGCAGAGGGGACGGACCCAATGAGACCCTCCCCACTGGAGTGGAGGTCAAAGATGGGCTGTTGTGGTTCCTACCTGTGCAGGTGTCTCATCAGGGAATCTATATCTGTAAAACAAGGTAAGAAAACAAAACTCAAATTCTCATGTTACAGAATGACAAGGAGGGAATTTATCTCTAAGTTATTCCAGCTGGTGCACGACAAGGTTAACAAGTTGGATGATCCAATCACTTGTCGTAAACAGAGGTTTCCACTGCTTTGTTGATGGTTTTTGTTTATTTCAGTTTTTACTGCCTTTTCTGTCTGCTCCATTTCAGGCATTTTGTCAAATTTGTTTCTTTAAAAATTTTGAAAGAGTCTGTTGTCATGTTTGATCTGAACTCTTTGTAATGTTGTGGTAAACTAAACAACAACAGAAAAAACAAAGTGACACAAAAAACGTTCTTAGCTTCTGTCCAGCAGTCAGCATAGAGATTTAAATTATCAATTTTACTCTTAAAATAAAAATAAAAAAATCACAAGAGCTGTGGATGCTTAAAAGTTTGCCATTGACATTTTTGTTCTTTAATTTCAAACTAACTTCACCCCCTGCTGTCAAAAAGGTACATTTCACTTGCATCTTGTATTTTTGATTTTTACTCTTAAACATAAAGGTCTGCACCTATATTTAACAAATGCTCTCTACTATGTTTTTTGCAGAGATCAAACTGGATCGTCAAAGAGAACATTTGGAGTCTCGGTGTCCAGTGGAGACTGTCCTGATCCAAACGAGGACATCATCGTCACAGAGAGCGTCAATGGAGGACTTTCGTGTAAACAGACGGAGTTCTTCAGACTGAATGTTGTGAGGAACGTTCGCTGGATGAAGGTATTCCATTCTGAGGCTCACCTGGTGGTCCAGTCTGAGCTGTTGAAAGTGAACTGCTGTGAAAGTTTGTTTTTATCACTCACATATTGGTTGAACAACACACAAGCTGTGTGCTGGATTAATACATCCTGTTAAAGAAAACAAAGCATTTTAAGTGGTCAAGAAGGCTTGATACCAACTTAAGATTGGCTTAATTTTTTCATATATGTAAATAACTGAGTTATTATATTTGTGAGAGAAAGTAAAGATTTAGTCCCTCTTGTGGCTGAAAGCAGATATTTTTGTGCTTATTCGAACCTGTGCTCCCTGAGAAGTACAATATTGCCCCCTGTTTGTCCGTCCCAGACTTCCCTCTCCCCAGCCTCTTGGGCCAGCTCGTCTGGGGGAATCCCAAGGTGCTCCCAGGCCAGCTGAGAAACATGGTCCCTCCAGCGTGTCCTCGGTCCTCTGCGTCTCCTCCCAGTGGGACGTGCCCGGAACACCTCACCAGGGAGGCGTCCAGGAGGCATCCTAACCAAGATGCCCAAGCCACCTCAACTGGCTCCTCTCGACGTAGAGGAGCAGCAGCACCTCCCAGATAACAGAGCTTCTCACCTTATCTCTAAGGGAGAGCCCAGACACCCTGTGGAGAAAACTCATTGTATCGCTTGTACCTGCGATCTTGTTCTTTTGGTCACTACCCAAAGCTTGTGACCAAAGATGAGGGTAGGAACATAGACCGACCAGTAAATTGGGAGCTTCGCCTTTTGGCTCAGCTCTCATTTCACCACGAAAGCTACAGCGCCTGCATCACTGCAGACACAGCACCAATCCGCTTATCGATTTCCCGCTCCATTCTTCCCTCATTTGTGAACAAGACCCCGAGATACTTTAACTCTTCCACTTGGGGCAGGACATCCTCTCCGGCCCGGAGATGCCACTCTACCCTTTTCAAGACCATGGTCTCAGATTTGGAGGCACTGATCTTCATCCCGGCCGCTTCACACTCGGCTGCGAATGGCTCCAGTGAGAGCTGGAGATCACAATCTAATGAAGCCAATAGGACCACATCATCTGCAAAAAGCAGAGATGCGATCCTAAGGTCACCAAAATGGATCCCCTCAACACCTTGGCTGCACCTAGAAATTCTATTCTTAGAAGTTATAAACAGAATTGGTGACAAAGGGCAACCTTGGCGGACTCCAACTCTCACCGGAAATGAGGCCGACTTACTACCGGCAATACAGACCAAACTCTGACACCGGTTGTGCAGGGATCTAACAGCCCGTATCAACGAGCCTGGTACCCTAAACTCCCATAGTACCCCCCACAGGAGTCCCCAAGGGACACGGTCGAACACCTTCTCCAAGTCCACAAAACACATGTAGACTGGTTGAATGAACTCCCATGCACCCTCCAGGACCCTGCTGATGGTGTAGAGCTGGTCCGCTGTTCCACGACCCAGACAAAAACCACACAGCTCTTCCTGAATCCAAGATTTGACTATCCGACTGACCCTCCTCTCCAGGACCCCTGAATAGACCTTACCAGGGAGGCTTAGAAATGGAATCCTCTATAGTTGGAATGCACTCTGCAGTCCCCCTTTTTAAAAAGGGTGACAACCACCCCGGTCTGCCAATCCAGGAGAACTGCCCCCGATGTCCATGCGATATTGTAGAGTTGCATCTACTAACGCAACCCCACAACATCCAGAGCCTTAAGGAACTCTGGGTGAATTTCATCCACCCCTGGTGCCCTGCCATCGAGGAACTTTTTAACCACCTCTGAGACCCATGGTCCCAAGGCTCTGCTTCCTCATTGGAAGATATGTTGGTAGGATTGAGGAGGTCTTTAAAGTTTTCTGCACACCGACCCACAACATCCCGAGTAGAGGTCCGTCTGACAGGTCTGATCGGCATCCTACCCCACAATAGGAGCCAACTCACCACCAGGTAGTGTTCAGTTAACAGCTCCGCCCCTCTCTTCACCCAAGTGTCAAAGACATGCAGCCGCAGATCAGATGAGACGACAACAAAGTCGATCATTGAACTGTGGCCTAAGGTGTCCTGGTGCCAAGAGCACATATGGACACCCTTATGTTTGAACATGGTGTTCGTTATGGACAATCCA